>APFE031258464.1:287067-328834 GCA_000404065.3 Pinus taeda
CTTGGTACTTCTTCAAGAATATGTTCTTCATGTCCCCCCATGATTGGATGCAATTCCCACCTAGGCTCATGAACCATCGGAGAGCTGCTCCTTTTAGAGTAAGAGGAAACACTTTCAATCTTTGATCATTAGTACAATAATCATATCCTCTACACAGTATTTCGAACTCAAATAAGAATGTATCTGGATCTTCATTTGCTAAACCATGAAGATTTGGTAAAGATGGGGGAATTATGTGCATTTGTGTCACTCCTCCTAGATCTTTGATAGGAAATTCAAAAGTAGAAACGCGAGCCATTTCTTACCATAGTATAAGATGTTCTTCATGTGTTTCTTCAAGGCTCCTTCTTCAAATGTTCCTGTCAATCGGTTAGTGAAATGGGTGGTGCTTACATCACCACTTGCATGAGATCATGTGATCCATTTTTTAAAAATTTCTATCTTTTTCCTAATCATTCACACAAAAATTCAAACATCTATTTCTACCCTAGGTTCTTTAACAATTTTGTTGGAAAGAGGGCGGGGGAGCAGGGATTTTACATGCTACGTACGCAGGTTCTTACCTTTCGTTTTTAATACCCTATTCTTTTCTAACAGGCACTCATCAGATGCACACTACTCTTTAAAAATGGCTACACTCTCCCCGACAACGGCGCCAAAATGTGGAGCGATAAAAAGGTGTCTTTTTAACTCCTAATTACCTCACATTAATTGTCAACCCAGGGACGACTTTTTATTTCAAGAATGTACTCAGTTTAAGGCAGCTATTTACTCAAGAGTAATGTTTTGCAGTATAGTGCTTAAAATCCAAAAGTAAATGAAAGCTAGAAACAAAATCTAATTGGAGCAGCAAGAAACTGAAATGTTCTAAACTAAATCATTCACTCAAACAACCATCAATTGAGGATACAGTAGAAATAACTCATTCCTCTAGAGATTGATGCAATTAAAATCAAACTGGAACAAGACAATCAATTTGGGAACGAGGAAGCAATAACCAATGTTCTCTACAGTTGACAGTCCTGCTTTAAAGCAATTAAAAGGAAATCGAAATTTAACTGAAGCTGTTATTGAAAGTAAACTAGGAAAACTCTTTAAAAGCAAACTCTTGCAATTAATCAACATAAATGAACAGCAAAGTAAATGGACAACAAACTGGAATTAAAGGAATCAAATAACCAATCCTATTGAACAACAATCTGTAATGAATATCAATCAAATGGAACAACAAATGGAATGAAACCATAATTGAAATAGAACAACGAAGCTTTATATTTGAAATGAGCAGCATAACAATATACGTTGAGAAGGATAATAATCTTTGTTATGATGGAAAAGAACAACGACACGATTCAATCTCAACTTGTGCAATAAAACAGTTTCATAAAATATTATAGCAACTCGCTGCAAAAACATGAAACTGTAAGGCAATACGATTCAAAGAAATAGGAACTAAATCAAACCATCACACGACGGAAATTGGAAGATATAATACACAACAGCAACATAATCCACCAGTCGCTGGGCCCTTAGCCGCCAGCGGACGCTGCTGGGCTACTTCAGGTAAGAAGAATGAGCAGCAACTCCCAAATCATATATTAATCATCAAATTGTGAAATCATTACTACAACAAAAGCTTGAGAATTACAATGGTAATGCAACAATCTCCTTTTCCTCCTATTCTATCCTATCATGAATAATATCATCATTCTTGAATCTCTAAGTCTGAATCCTCAATTCTCCATCTCTAAATTCATCATCTCTCTCTAAATTAATCATCCCCAAAATCATCCCCCTCTTTGATCTCTGTTCTGATTTAAATACAAAGAGAGCAGAGAGTGGTTACAACTGTGATAATTACAATATGATCCTTATTACGAAATTGGATTGCTTCCAACCAATTGATCAACAAGAAGATATATTTCCATCCATCTCTCAACAAGAGCAAGACAAATTTGGCTTTGCTGTTGAGATTTGGAGGACGGTCGCAACAACAAATCTGAGAAAATCATGCTCAAAGAACCCTGTGTTTCTCTCAATACAAGCCGAATTTGGGAAAAACGTTCTTTAATAAAATTCATTGGGTCCGTTCTACACAAAATCCATGTTCCACATTTTCCATATTCTTCTTCATTTGCTCAGAATCTCAACCGCAAAACGGTCACTTCTTATTCCAGCGAATTTCTGAGTTGGCGTTTTTAAAAATCAAATCTTCAATCTGGAAATTACCTTGGAGCCTAAAAATGGTGAATAATGTTATAACCAACTTATTAAAACTATCATTGATAAAATAATTCATAATCATCAATTTATTAGAAATAAAGGAAGATAAATAATATTCATCCATAAGAGCATAAATCATTTATAAAATGGATTTAAATGATAAATTTTAACAAATGATATAATAGAGAAGAGTAAAAATGGATGGAATAAGTGTTACAAAGTGGTCGTATTCACAGCCCAACAACAAGTTTGTTAATAATTATGGGAAAATAGCAGCACCTTTAACAACATTGTTGAAGAAAGATGCATTTTCATGGACTCCAGAAGAAACAAAGGCCTTCGAATATCTTAAAGAGGCAATATGCCAAGCACCGGTCTTAGTTACACCAGACTTCACAAAAACCTTTATTGTGGAATGTGATGCTTCTGGAAATGGAATTGGTGTTGTTTTAATGTAAGATGAAAGACCCATTGCTTTCGAAAGTCATCCAATTAAGGGAAAGTATTTACACAAAGCTGTTTATGACAAGGAAATGTTGGCAATACTACATGCACTTAAGAAATGGTGACCCTACCTAATGGGAAGACAATTCAAGGTAAAAACGGATCATGATAGCCTTAAATACTTTTTAGAACAAAGGTTATCCTCTGAAGAACAACAAAAATGGGTCACAAATATGTTTGGTTATGACTTTGAAATCATATACAAAAAAGGGAAGCAAAATGTTGTGGCAGATGCACTTTCAAGAAAGGAAGAGGATGTGGAAGCATTGTTGTGCGCCATTTCTATTATCCAACCAGATTGGATAAATGAAGGGAGGAATGGAATAATGACGAACTGTGGGAACTTATTCAAAAATTACAAGATTCTAGTACATCTAATACATTTAGCTAGAAAAATGGTTCGTTATGGTACAAAGATCGCTTATACCTCTATAAGAATTCCCAACTCAAACAAAAGATTCTTCTGGAATTACACGCTTCTCCCTTAGGAGGGCACTTAGGATTTTTAAAAACTTACCACAGGGTTAAGAAGGAATTTTTTTTGGATGGCCTTAAATCGGATATTCAAAATTTTGTGGTGGAATGTTTGTTATGCCAACAAAATAAAGTTGAAACAATTAAGACATCGAGTCTATTACAACCTTTATCCATTCCAAGCCAACGCTGGGAGGAGGTTTCAATGGATTTTATCATAGGTTTACCCAAGTCTGAGGGAAAGAGTATCATCATGGTGGTAGTTGACAGACTTACCAAGTATGCACACCTTTTTCATTATCACATTTCCATTTAAAGCCAGTACAGTTTCTACAGGATTTATGGAAACAAGTCAAAAGCTACATGGAAACCCAAAGATTATTGTAAGTGACAGAGATCCCATTTTTACAGGAAATTTTTGGACAAAATTATTTTTTGTCTTAGTACTCAGTTAGCTCATAGCTCATCTTATCATCCTCAATATGATGGGAAAACGGGGATAGTAAACAAATGTTTGGAAGGATATCTTCATTGCTTTGTATCTGATAAACAGACACAATGGGTCAAATGGTTGCCTCTGGTTGAATGGTGGTATAACACTTCCTTCCATACTGCAACAAAATGACCCCACTTATGGCACTTTATGGATATCAGCCACCATCCATCACATCATATTTAAGAGAAAATTCTAAGGTTCAAGCAATGGAACATCACATCGAGCATCAACAACAAGTTCTCCAACTATTAAAGGATAACCTCGTGTTAGCATAGAATAGAATGAAACAACAGGAAGATCAACATCGCAATGAAAGAAGTTTTGATGTAGTTGATTAGGTATTCCTACGGCTACAACCATCTAAACAAATGTCCCTCAAGCAAGCTAAGAAGGATAACAAATTGTCACGAAAGTATTATGGTCCATACAAGGTGTTGCAAAAGATTGGTACTTGGCATACAAATTGGAGCTTCCTGCAGCTTCTCGAGTGAACCCAATTTTCCATGTTTCATGTTTAAAGAAGGTTATAAGCGACAAGCTCCTAGTTCAAATAATATTGCCAGAACTTGATGAGGAAGGAAAAATTATATTGGAACTAGAAGCAGTCATAGAAACAAAAACTCGACAACTACCAAATCGATCCATTTCAGAGTATCTCATCAAGTGGAAGAACTTATCTGCTGAAGATTCCACATGGGAGGATGGGAATTTTATACATAAGCATCCAAAACTACTCAAGCGTTGAGGAAAACACTTTTTTGAAGGCGAGGGGCATGTTAGGTCCCTATAATACTAGTGATGCCCTCGTTAATATTGTAGTTGTATCCTTTATTAATATTGTTGTGCCCCTATTGTCCCCATATTGTTATTATTATGCCCCATAGAATCCCTCTATTGTTATTTTTGTGCCTTTATATTATTATTATTATTATTAGGTCGGCTTGGTTATATTGTGACCCCTTAGACTCCTATATATAGAAAGGAGGTTTTATAATTTGAATCATCCAATAATTGTTCATTTATGTAATGTAAAGGAGGTTGCCCCCTCGAAGAGGCTAAATTCTAAGGTGTTGCTCTATCTTTTCTATGTTTTTGTGAGCTAGTTTCATAACAAATTCCATCACCCTATGGGAGCCTGATCATGTTGGTACATAAGAAAGATGAGACCTAGACACTCTGTATTGACTATCGGGAGCTGAACAAGATCACTGTCTGAAATAGGTATCCAATCCCATAGATTGATGACCTTTTGGACTAGCTCAAGGGGCCCAAATATTTTATCAAGATTGATTTGAAGTCTAATTATCACCAGGTATCGATCGAACCCTATGGATGTGTGGAAGACTGCCTTCAAATGCAAGGAGGGCCTTTTTGAATGGTTGGTCATGCCTTTCAAGTTGATGAATGCCCCCACAACCTTCATGAGGTTGATGGATAACATCTTGTGACCCTTCACTAACTCATTCATGGTGGTATATTTAGATGACATTTTGATCTTCAACCGAATTTGGGAAGAACACCTCCACCATATTCAACAGGTCTTCTAAACCCTAGGGAAACATAAGTTGTGTGCCAATTTGGAGAAATGAACTTTTGGTATGACCGAGGTTTAATATCTGGGGTATATCATTGATGAGAGGGGTGTGCATGTGGACCCGTCCAAGATACAAGTAATTCAAGATTGGCCAACCCCAACCACTCTAACATAGCTCTGTAGATTTCTGGATCTTGTGAACTTCTACTGCAAGTTCATGTTGGGGTTCTCTCATATCACTTGGCCTTTGAGTCAAGTCACCAAGCGAGGACCAAAAGAAAATTTATTTTGGTCTGAATCCCAACAGAAGGTGTTTTATGAGTTGAAGCATCACCTCTTCTCTGCACTAGTGCTCACATTACCAGACCTACAACAACCATTTGAGATCGATACAGATGCCCCTGACTATGTTATTGGTGCAGTTCTTACTCAGCATGGGCATCCAGTGGCATATCATAGTGAGACACTTTAAGACATAGTCTGAAAGTATCCCAACTATGACAAAGAGATTTATTCCATTGTGCAAGATTGCCTAAAATGGAAGCATTACATTATGGGGAAGGAAATGGTCATCCACGCAGACCACTGATCCCTGTAGTTCATATAGACATAAGGGAAGTTGTAGAACAATCGCCATCAAAAATTGTCCACATACCTACAACAGTTCCATTTGAACATTACGTACAAGAAAGGCAACACCAACAATGTTGCAGACTTCCTCAGCCGACCATTGGTCATGGCGTTGACCACTGTGCTCGACTCTTGTGGGCACGAGAATGCGAGGTTACCACATCTTTACAAGAGCGATCCAAAATTCAGCAAAACATAACAGATTCTCCTAGAAGGCAAGAAAGTTCCAAATTTTCACCTCTAGGATGCATTATTATGCCACCTGGGACACCTCTATGTTCCTTCAAGAAAGTGTGCCAAGATGATTTGGGAGGCGCATTACATTCGATTCGCTAGACATTTCGGGGTAGAGAAGACAGTGGAAGTGTTGCAGAAGTATTTTTATTGGTCGAACCTTCGACAAGATGTTGGGAAGTACATCATATTGTACACTGCCTCTACCATTTCCAAACGGACCATCAAGAAGCAAGGCATATATACTCCTCTTCCTACTCCTAGTCAACCTTGGGAATCCATCTCCATGGATTACATGTCGAGCCTTTCTTCTACTAAGCATGGCAACAAATGCATTTCCATGGTCGTCGATAGATTCTAATAAGATGGTCATTCTAGCGACCTGCAAGAAGAGTATCGTAGTCCATTATCTCATATGAAGACAACAGGTTCCTAAGTACATTTTTGTCAAGTCTTTGGTCGATGTTGGATACCAAGCTCACTAAGTCCATGAATTTCTACCCTAAACTGATGGCCAAACAAAGGTCGTCAATAGGATGATCGTACACATTCTACGTATGTACAACTTGAAGAATCCACGCACATGGGATGAAAGCCTCCCCTCTGTCCAACATAGCTACAACAACACTCTCCATAGCTCAACTACCCACAACACCTTTTAGGTGGGGTTGGGATTCCATCCACTATGTCCCATTGATGTGGCCATACCATTTGCAACTACTCAAGCATATTTGGCTCATGTCCAGTCTGAAGCTGATAAGGATAACAACTTCATTGAGAACATTTAGCACATCCTCCAGTAGGTCCATGACATATTGGATAGAGCCAATTCTAAGTACAAGCAGCATCATGATCAACATCAAGTGTCACAAAAGTTCAAGGTGGGCGAAGAAGTTTGGTTACATTTTCAAAAGGAGCGCCTCGCTAGGCCCCACCGCAAGCTTCTCCCACTCCGATATGGTCCTTACACCATCACTAAATGTATAGGGGATAATTATTTCAAGCTCAGCATTACACCATTCCTTGGCCTGCGCCCAGTGTTCAATGTGGACTACCTTCGACCATACTTTCCACCATTACTAGACACATCACACATTGTAAAACAACTCACATTAACATAGTTAAACCCATACTACATGGAGCATGCCACAACTGATCAGATCATGGACATGCATATTGAGAACAATCACCCGTAGAAGATCCAACTATATTAGGTTGTCAAAGCAAGCCAACTCCTTCACCAGGGCAAGTGATTCACCAAGGACCAGGTTCAACAGAAGTTTCCCCATCTCATGGAGGCACTCAACGCAATGGGGACCGTTGCTCCCTAAGGGGGGAGGACTGATCCAGGTGGATATTAGTGGCAACTTGCCTACTCCACTTGGACCCACACCATTGTTTCTTTCATTTTTTTAGTTTCCTTAATTGTAGCACAATTTACTATTTTTGGCAGTTTTTCGAGTCCTGAACTTCTGGAGTCATTTTGAGTCCTTAAACAATGTTTTTTTTGGAAAAATAGGAAAAAATAAGTCTTCAACTAAGATTTTTAGTCGAAATTTATAGTCCTCAAATAGATATTCTAATGAGGTATCATGTGCGTCAAACAGAGATTGTATACCAAAGTTATGACCTCGGGAAGTTGATGTACCAATTTACCCCAACGAGGCCCATAGTTTTGGCACTTCATTTCCTAGGGTTAGGTTTTTGGATTTATAAGGATTTTCATTGTTTCTCAATAATAAATAGGCCTTCGAGCATCATTATAACACATTTCACAGGCATGTAGCCACCTTATCTCTTCTCAAAGATAAGTTACCATCGCTCGAGCTAGTTTATTCCATTTCTATATGTAAGCATATTTCAGTTCTTTGACATTCATGAAATGAAGTTTTATTTATGTTACATCAATGTGTTTATGTGTATATCTACATTTTGTTTTGTTCCTACATAAGTCTGGATCATTTCAGTTGTAAAGTTAGTCATCAATTTTGTGTGGATGAATCTTATAATAAAATTAATTATTAATTTAAAAATTGGTTTTAAAATGAAATTAAGTTAAAGTTCTCCCTAGAGTTAGCTTGCCTGTTGCCTTCCCTGACATGATAATTAGCTTTAAAACCAACAAAAACATATTTTATTTATCCAGCCTTCTAGAGTGATTCCAAACACATGCACGTAGTTAGCTTGAGCATTAAAAGAAATCACAATATTTCATCTATCACACATATGAATGGGTTTATTGATTAGAAATAGATATCAAATATAGTTGGGATTATGGCAGCATCCAGTAATTCGAGAGGCCAATAAAAGTTGCAGAGCTAATGCTTGACAATTCCTAGCATTCATGGTGATAATTCATAGCAATAATTTTGGCTATGCTCCACATCGTACACCGTAGACAATCTTTGATTTGTTGCAACGGAAAGATTGCTACATCGATGGAAACTTATGATTTAGTCATCAATCAGCAAATTCAGAAGAATTATTTTATGTGGCACCACAATTTCCATTATAACAATAAATAAATAACCATATGTGCAAGGTATTGTATCAGCCATATCGGTTCTTGATTTTGGCTTGAAGTTGGCTTAGCTTTAGGATCAAATAGAATTTTTTTATTAGATTCCCAAGAGGAGTGTTAGGCATGTTGGATTTTTATTTTGATTCTGATTGATTATTTGAGAAACGAAGATTGTATCACCTCCTTTGCCATGAAATAGTTCAAATATCATCACCGATATATTATAGTTAACGGAGAATATTCAGATCCACTGAGCACTACATCCAGACACTATTACACGAAGGGAACTTTTAAGACATTTTTTAAGACAAAAGAAATATTTTTTCTTCAAAGGTCACTTTTTATTTTAGTTATTTTACATTAAAATTTAATATCAATTGAATTGTCTTAAATATAAAATTTAAGACAAAAATTGTTTCATACAAAAATATTTTAAGACAAAAACAGTATAAGAATAGAATATTTTAAGACAAAACTTTATATTTGAGACAAAAACAGTTTGAGACAAAAAAATATTAAGACAAAACTTGATATTTAAGGCAAAAATATTTTAAGACAAAACTTTATATTTAAAACAAAAATAGTTCAAGACAAAAATATTTTAAGACAAAACTTTATATTTAAGACAATAGCCACTTAATACAATGGAAATTAAGATGAAACTCATTTAAGAGAGTTAACAATTTAAGACAAAACCATATCAATTTAAGAAAATATTATCTAACACTTGTAAAATTGACTCTGACAGTGCGCCCTAGGTCCACCAACTTGCAGGCTACTACTGTCTCGTGCCTATATGGAGGTTGTTATTTCACTTACCATTCACATTATCTTATATAAAGACAATGATTTGTTGGGATCTTCATTTTTTGGGGTAGCCAACTCTGAAGAACATGGTAGCTTTTCCTGGAAAGATTTCTCGAACATCAATTCCTCTTTTGTCCCTTCGATCTCTGCTGATACAGGTAGAGACAACTTGTCTTTCATTGCATTCAAGAATTTTGGATAGAGATTCTCTTAGAACTAAGTTTATTCTTTCAAAAAAGGTTCAAAATGTTTTTAAAATCACTTAAGAGTTTTATTATAAGCAAAGTGGGCTTAAGTGTAAAACTAGGTAAAATTTTGGTGTGAAAAGGTGGCATAAGAGTTAAAAAAGCATGTTAAGAAAGTTGTTTATGTCATGCCAAAAAACATTTACCCAAGACTTGCATCAATCGAATGCCAAAAACTTGTAGCACTACGAAATGTTCCTGTATCGCCTAAAGGGCTACGCTACAAAACATTTTCGTAGCACTTGCAAAATTTTGAAAAAAATAAAGTTTTATAACTATCACTTGGGTCATTTTAAACACTTTAAAAGTTTTTGATGAAACCTAACCTATGATATGACTTCATGTGATGGTTTGAGGTGGTTTCAAAATTTTTAAAAGGTTTGGAGAGAAGGGTGGTTAAAAATAGAATTGTGCACAAATCAGCCATTTCCATCAAACCTAGGTCACTGGCTAGCAGCAGACAGTGAAATTGTTAGTAGTTTTTGACAACACATGGAAGAGTGCTAAGTTTTTCTCAGTTAAGCAATGGGAAATTTAGGTCATGTGAGACAATTTGAACAAGATGGAGTATGGTTCAAGGTTTGTGGTGAAGATGCACCTTTATTTAGAAATGCAAGATGGGAACCAATTTTCCAGCAGTTTGATGGTTACAATATGAGTTGGTATTATGATTTTATTCACTCTTTTGATGGAAAAAGAGCTCAGATAAGAGGAATGGAGTTTGCATTCACTGAATATGCAATCGCATAATCCATGGGGTTGCCTACCATGCATGAGAAGTGGTTCAAGAAATGAATGATGCAAAATGCAGATCTCAACTTCTTCCTAAAAGAAGAACATTAGAACCCTAATTGGAGAATGGGAATCCCTCAAAAGATTTTGAAGCTTGAATTGTATAACATTCTAAATATTTTGCAGTACTTTTTTAGATGTGAAGGCAAGTATTCCAAAATCTACCTTTACCACGTGAGGTTTTTATGCCATTTAGCTAATTTTGGAAAGGTGAGATTACCTTATTTCTTACATCAAAATCTACTTAAAATGTGCATTAAGGCCATAACCAAACCAGAATTGTTACCTCATGATATATGCCACCATGGCCTAATTAAGAAACTGTATATACATGATTTAGATAAGAAAATAGACACCATGAGGTACAGGACATGGAGAAACCCTGCACCAAAAAGGCCAAGAAAGGATAAGACTAAAACGCATGTTGAAACCCTAACCCTTGAAACAAAGATTGAATCCAATCATGTGCCTGTTGAGAAAAACCTTGTAAAGGAACCAAAGATTAAGGTCTATGAAAAGATAACAAGAAGACAATAGACACAAATGTTAGGAAAAGAGGAAGTAAAGCATCAAGTAGAAAAAAGTGAGAAAGGAAAGCAGAGTATGGAAATAGGGGATGAAAAAATAGAAACAGAGCCCAGGGTTTACCATAGGAAACCCCATACTCGTCCTACAAAATAAATTAAGACTAATTCTTAAGGAAAATATTAATCCTAAGCTAAAGGAGCAAGTGATAATTGATGAAGAAGAGAATGTCAAGTCCTAAAAGGGCAAGAAAAAAGCTACAGAACAAGGGAAAACAAAGTATGGAGGTAGGAAAGGGAATGATCCGGATTTAAACAGGAACGCAATAGATTACAGAGATAACCATAAATACAGAGATGCGATAACCATAAATAAAGAGATGCAGTGGAAATAATACTTCATTTCATTAATGGAAAATACCGAAATATGCTTACAACCAGAATTGGAAATAAACCAGCTAGGACGATGGTAGCTTATCTCTGAGAAGAGATGTGCGGCTACATGTCTCTGAACTGTTCCGAACTTTGTTACAATGAGGCTCGAAGGCCTATTTATTATTGAGAAACAATGGAAAACCCTTCACATTCCAAAACCGACCCTTAGAAGATGAAACGCCAAATTGTGGGCCCCGTTTTGGGTAAATTGGTACATCAATTTCCCGGGGTCGTAACTTTGGCATACGATCTCCGTTTGACGCGTATGATAGCTCGTTAGAAAGATCTATCCGAGAACTACCATTGTTGGAACGGGAAACATTGGTCCATGGACCCCATGTTGCCCCTGGCTTCCCCAAAAAACGTCGTTTAGGGGCCTCAAAACGGCTCCGGAAGTTCAGGACCCAAAAAAACTGCTAAAAATAGTAAGTTGTGCTACAGTTAAGGAAACTGAAAATGATGAAAGAGACAATTGTGGGGGTCCAAATGGGATAGGTGGGTGGCCACCAACATCCACCTGGATCATTCCTCCCCCCTTAGGAAGCAATGGTCCCCATTGTTTTGAGTTCCTCCATCTGCTGAACTTGTCCTGCAATCTCTGATGTGTCCAGTAATGGTGGGAAGAATGGTCGACAACGGTCCACATTGAAAAGTTGGTGCAGGCGAAGGAATGGAGGAATGATGTGCTTCAAAGCATTGTTGCACGTAGCCTTGGTACTGGTGTAAGGACCATGTCGGAGTGGCCTGAGTTTCTGATGGGTTCTGGTAAGGCGTTCTTTCTGCCGATGTAACCAAACTTTGTCGCCCACCTGAAACTTATGTGGTACCCCTGTGGGTGAGGAGAAGTTGTTCTTGAAGCCGTTTTGAGGCCCTTGTTCTCTGTATTTATGGTTATCTCTGTAATCTATTGCGTTCCTATTTAAATCCGGATCAGGGAAAGGAGCTCTAAAAGCTAGTAGAACTATACATAAAGGTAATAGAAGGATGACAAGAAGCCAAGACAAGTTAAACCTCCTTGCTTAGGCTGCAGAATTTATGGAAGGATGATCACTTACCTCATTAATAAGGTAATATATGAAACCCTAATTATTAATGAGGTAAGTGATCATCCTTCCATTTTATCTTTTTGACAATTATTTTATTTTTTATATGTTATGGTAATATGTCATAAATTTTTTGTAGCTAAAGGAGAGCCTAAAATACAAGTCAACACAAGAAAGAAGGGCCTTAAATAGTGTAAACATTTACACAATACAATTGCACAATTTCAGTAGTCTTCGCAGGTTCATGTATCAATTTTGCTACAAAGGAGGAATACGAGTTACAATTCCAGGTACAAAGTCTACAAGGGTGTGAAAAGTTTCAGTCCTACACTTTAGCTATGATTCATCCTTTTCTTAGAAGAATAGTAGAGGATGCGTAAAACAATTTTAAAATGCTTTGACTAATGTTTAAATGACAAATAAAGATTTGAATAAATAGAAGGATAGGTTTTTAATTATGTTTTTTCAAAATAAAATTTAAGATACTGTTAATATTTTATAGTTATGCTACCAAACTTTATGGATCTTAACTTTCCAATTTTAATTTTTGTTTTTCAACAGTTCATTTTCAGTGTCCAGTTTCAGTATGGACTTCAATGTGGTATAGTTTACAGGTTGCAAGGTTACCAGTTGGGAGACATCCAATGGATCAAGCACATGGTCAGTGTGTTCTTTACTGCCTCCTGGGGAGACAATATCCCCATTGGAGCCAGTTGTTAGCACTAACTTTATACTTTCAAAAAAGGGTCAAAATTTTTTAAAAATCAATTAAGAGTTTTATTATAAGAAAAGTGGGATTAAGTGTAGGACTAGGTAAAATTTGGGTGTGAAGAGGCAGAATAAGAGTTAAGAAAAAATGTTAAGAAAGTTGTTTATGTCATGCCAAATTTTTTTACCCAACTCTTACACCAATCAGATGCCAAAAACAAGTGTCGTTATAAATCTTTCAAACATTTCCCTTCCAAGTGCTTTGGTGAAGATGTCTGCAATATACTCACTTGTGGAATAATACCATAAGTGGATTGTTTTGGCCTCAACATGATGTGGAATCAAATGGTATTTTGTATTGATGTACTTCGCTTGATCACATAACTTTGGGTTCTTGGCCAAATTTATTGCAGAAGTGTTGTCAATTAAAAGAGGAGTTGAAGTGTTACCATTCAAGAAAGAAATGTTTACATCCATTTGATGGGATTTCCAACCATTATGAGCTGCCAACGCAAAGAGTGTCTGGATGGTATCTCATTTTTATATGGGGGAAAAATTCTCCTCATAATTGACCCCTTCTTTCTATGCAAAACATTTTTCCATAGGCCTGGATTTATGATTGTCAAGTGAACCATCTTGGTTTAGTTCCCAATGGAGGGTATACTAGATTCCAAGTTGCATTCTTTATCAAAGCATCATATTATTTCTACATCACTTCTTTCCATCCATCACAAGAAGCGACTTCTTTGAAGGAAATTAGTTCAAAATATGTAGACAAATTTAGTTCGCAATCATAAGAAACAACCATATCAATAGGTGAATCGGGATCGTCTACATCACATCCATTATGCTTGGTTGAGCTTATTGTTCTTGTCTTTCTAACCTCATCACGATGAGCACTTTAAAGTTTTTTGTCAACCATTTTGGAGGACCTTTCTGAGATGGCCCAGGTTGCTGAGTCAATTGAGATGGGGTTGAATCAAGATTTAGCCTCCCAATTCTGTCAATCACATCACTCAAAGTATCATCTTAATCAGTGGATGGAGCTTCATGTGGGGGAGAGAGTGATTCAGAAGGAGATTCCACAGATTAATCCTAATAGAATGGTAACCAATCTACATTTTATGGGTGTCAAAACGACATGTTGAAACATTTAATAGGATGTTGCACACAAATCTATATCATGCAAGACACACATAACCTTATTCTCTCTCCTAATGTGAGATAGACAAGTGTCATACAAGTACCAAGTCAGCCCTCCAAAAGTTTTCCACAAATTGTCTTTCAACTATCCATAATGAACTTGATCAAATTCTTGACTTAGATTAGTACTAGGACCAGGTTTAGGCCTTCTTTACTGTCCCAAAAAGCTCAGCCTTCACCACATAATAGACTCTAATTTCAACTCAGAATGGGCTCAGATATTATGAAAAACCTAGCTTGAACTTCACCCTCAGAATGGGCTTAGACTTTATCACAGAAAAGGCTTGGAATTTATCTTAGATAAGCTCAAACTTCACAAATTCCATAGAAATGGTGTTCCACTAGAGGCTTGTTCAAGTCTTGACCTAGTCACCATATGGTTTCAAGGCAATCTATAAAATGAGAAGAGCTATCATTTTTTGTGGGTGGAGAGAACCAATAGATTACCTCTAACCCGCACAAAAGCTATTCTTATCGATCAAACACCTCAGCCTCTATGATGGCACCATCTATAGGGATACCCATGATCTAGTCTACATCCTCTAGTGTAGTTGCCATCTTTCCCCGCGGGAACACAAATGTCACTACTACATGAAAAGAGTATTTAAGACATTTGATTCAGATGAAATAATCATTTTGTCTTAAAACTATCATTTTGTCTTAACTATTTATTCGTATTCAATTATTTTATTTTGATATTTTTAATTATTTTAAAGTAAAATGGTCTTGCCTGCACAATTAAACCTCTATGCACTATGTGGCTTGGATTTTTGAGTGACTTTTGCATATGGAAGAGGAGATATGTGGAAATTGAGCCCTAAATCTCCTCTCGGTGTATCTAGGCTAAGTAGTGTGATGGAAAGATTGTGGATCCACCCTTGATGTATCCAGGCTGAGCATAATGATGAAGAGATTGGGGATTTCCATATTTCAACACTTATGCTATCATGGTCGATATTTGTGATAAAGTCATTGAAAATGAGTGAAAATTGTCAAAGATAGCCAAGGAGACCACTGATCTCAAACATAAGACCGTTTCCATGATTTTAAGTGGCAAAGGGGATGAATTGAAGCCTAATTTCTGCAATGTGGCTGAGGTTGGGGGACATCACACATGTGTTGCCACTACGGAGAAGACAAAATCGAGATACCATGTATGGCCATGGCACAACCATATGATGCTTTCCAATGAGGAAAAGGGTTTTCACCTAGAGTACATCTATGGAAGTTATTTTCAGCGCCATGGGGTAGATGAAAATGAGAGTCTAAGAATAATAAGCAAAATTCAGTTTTGCGGGAGTAAATGGAGAAATTCAATGAGGTCAGTGCTGGGATTTTGTGTAGAAACATTCATTTGGACTCCAAACGTTGAATTGAAATGTTTATCCTGGTAATGGATGTCTAGTAAGGGCTTATATATATTATGGGTCTATCTATTGGGGTTTATTTAAAGTCTGTCTGCTAGGGTTTTCAATTGGAAAATGCTTTAGATGGAAATGCTCCATGGAAATTGTTAAAAAAAAAGAACCCTTGTTACTTAAACCCTTGCAATTTAAGTATTTTCCTATGCTTGCAAGATTCATTATCTATGTTGATCCTAAGGAGAAGGATATGGACAACGACGTGTATTAGAGGCGATGTATGAAGATGTTGTGTCATCCTGGATTGGCTTTCTTCAGATGCAAATATGATGTATGCTGAGACTAAGGCTGAGGTGGACGATTTGGAGAATATACCACTAAATAATCAGTGTGCTAGTTCTGGAGTGGAAACCCCCCAATTTCAATCTCAGGACGCCACATATTCTCTAAATGTAGGTATGTATGATTTTATATACATGTTTAGATTGTTGTATTTTAAAATTAATGACATGTATGGTAAATCGGTTCCACGGTCAGTTTGGTTCAAGTAGAGCATTGTTTAGCAAAAATTTGTTTTGGAGAAAATTCTATGTTTAAAACTATCGACATTCATAGTTTCTAATCAATTTCAACAAAAATGTCCTACCCTCTCTGTAACCCTAGCAAATCAATTTGTTCTTTTTATCCCTAAACTCCTAGTTTTAATGGCCCACCTTAGCTGGAATGCTTGTTTTTTTTGGACCCAGTGAGACTTGGGATTGGTTAATTCTAATTTGAAGTAGCATAAGTTGTTCTATCCTAAAAGTTATCTCTTTTTAAATCAAAATTTAAGTAGTGACACACTATTTAAAAGGCTTGCACCTGCTCCTACACTAGCATCCCATTGTGTTCCTGCATCACTCCCATATCGACAACTTGAGCCATTTGACCCTACCACTCTATTCAACCTTAAGTTATCAAAAACAAAGAAATGGGTTCAATTTTCAAAATAACGATTTTAACAAAAACTACCTTTAATGGTTTGAGAAGCATGCGCACATAAATACATGTGGGAGTTGTTGAAAATAGATCATGCTCATCCCATGTATGACATTGTTTATGTCACCTTTGGGAATAACATTGTAATGTTACTGACATTGTTGATGTTTCCTTTGGGCAAATAATTGTAATGTTACTGACATAAGAGAAGCAACCCCATTCTTTGATATGATTACTAAAGTCTAAGGAAGTGTACATGCTCTACCTCCCTTTTGAACTTGTAACATCTTATGAGGAAGCACAGGTTGTTAACCATATGCCCACTCAAACTTTTGAGATTTCTTCTATGAACAAATGTGAAGATGCCATTGAGTAGAAAGAAAGAAGTATGCGGAAAATATATAGTATCCCTTCTTCAAGAGTTAAAATAGTGCACAACCAGTAAAATTTATTTCATCATGCAAGTCTCACATAACGCCTCTACAGGTTTGGGATTATTTGGTCCACAACCCTGCACTACCCAAGCTACTAACAAAAATGAAACTATGTAAAGAAAGATTGTGAAACCCCCATTTTAAAATTGTGTTTTCATTTTTTCCCCACTATTAATCATGAATGTGTTGTTTTCAATATTTTGGTCAGTCCTTAAGATGGTTCCATTGTTGGTTTGTGCGATATTTGGCCATGCTCCAATGTTACCCATTATAGCCTCTATGAAACAACGTAAACCTTTTTCACCCCAAGCTTTCATATTGCCTAGCCAAGGTATAATGGGAAAATTTGGAGTATGGCCAAATCTCCCAAAAACCAACAATATAACCATCTTAATAACCAACCACTAAACTCATTGAGCAAGATAAAGAGAACCAAAGAGAAAGAATCATGCATAATCTCAAAATGCAGTATAATATTTAATTATTAATGGAATTGGTTGGTGGTGCAATAGGTACACTAGAGAATGAGGTGTCCAACATCCCACTTTTCATCCTTTATGTTATGCCACATTTCACTAATAGTGGTAAATGAGTTAGGTATATGCCACATGTCCTAGCCTATCTCTTCCCTTTTCTCCATGCCACTTTTCATATCATAACCCCCCCATTCCAATGGAATCCATTCTCTTGCTTTTATTAGCTCACCTTTTGAGCTAACATCATATGTACATAGTGGCTCCATGGCTTGTGGAAACAAAATTAGGCTAAGTGAGCTAATTATGTCTCACTAGAAACTTTACTATATCCTACAATTTACTCCATATGTACAAACATATAATATGTGGCTCCTTGCATAAATTCCTCATGACTTGAAATCTAGGAAAATGTTTACTTGATATGTGATAGTGTAGTTCATGCACAAAACAGGAGGGTACCAAACAGGTATTACAATATTATTCACCCCTATTTTGTACCCTAAGCAAGATAGTACAATTAAAATTAGAAGTTTTTTTTTAATGGTAGGTTGGTTTTTGTTAACTCCAATGTATTTTTTGATATATTGCAAGGAAGAGGCATCAATATAGATTTTGTGGTTGGTTTGACTGGAAATATAGGACAAGCTAATTATAGTGTGGCCAAAGCAGGAGTTATTGGATTGACTATGACTATTACAAGGGAATACGCCAGTAGAAATATCACAATGAATTTATTAACTTTGTGAATTTCTATGTGCATTAGAATTTTAATTGAAGATTTTAGGTTGGATTTATGAGGTCTTATCATAATTAATAATCCTTTTGTGGGAAACAAAAAGGGATACTTTTAAACTATAGACAAGCCAATGCCATAGCTCCTGGATTTATTGCTTTAAACGTGACTGCAAAAGTTGGTGATGAAATTAGGAAGAAATTTATCCATACCATACCTCTAGGTAGTTATTTTAGGCATGTTTTTATTATTTTACTCCCAGTAATAAAGAAACTAATAATTCTTAAAATTTTGGACATGTCATGCATTGGTGTTTTGTTTCATATTGCATACAAGGCAAACTTTCCATGTTCTCTTTGCTAGTATAGAAAATATGGGTTGAGTAATTTTAGATTGGAATATTATTATTGGATTAAGCTAATATTGAATGGATAAAATACCATACTCATGAGACGAGAACAATCAATTTATATTTTCATTCAAAATCATGTTTTATTACATATATATGAATGAAGAGGAGAAGGATGTATGTAAATTCTTCCTGTTTAATTATTGTAAACACTAAAGTACTTAATATACTATGTATTTATATAAATTAAATGATCATTACTAATAAATGACCATTATTAATAATCACTATAGCATCGCCCCTTATTGGTCTTTCTAGAAAATACACCAAATTTGTCTCAAAATTTGGCAAATTTATCTGGAACAAGTGGCTTGATGAAATTGTCTGCAGTCTATTATTCTATGGTACAATATTGAAGTTGAACCTCCTCATTTTCTACAACATCTCTGATGAAATGAAAATGGACATCAATGTTTTTGGTGCACTCATGAAACATTGGATTCTTTTCTAATTTTAGAACACTTTAATTGTGACATAAAAGAATTGTTGGCTTGGTTTGTTCAAGCATCAAGTCTGCAACTATTATTTTAAGCCAAAATTTTTCACATGTTCCTTTTATTGTTTCCCTATGTTATACTTCCATAAAAGAAAGTGAAACCACATGTTTCTCACTAACCCATAAAATTTCTATCCATTCCAAGACTAAACTCATATCCATTTATTTATTTTCAATTGTTTATTGATCCCACACAATTAGAATTTGTATAACTAGTTAAATGAAATGCATCATTTTCACCATTTAGTAATTCAAAACTTGTTTTTATTTTATCATATTTCAAATCACTTTTTATTTCTATCCAATGTTCTACATCAGGGTCTATGAGAAACCTAGATATGTAGTTGATTGCAAAACTAAGACATATCCCAATGATTGTAAGATAAATAAAACTTCCCACAAGTTGCTTGTAAATTGACTCATTTGCTAATTTTGAGTCTACTTTAGTTGAAAGTTTCAACTTCATATATGTATGTATTTTTACAATCAACAATATTGTATTTTTCTAGGAGACCTTTTGTATGCTTAGTATGTAAAGTAAAAACACATTTGTTACTATGCCAAACTTCAACATCTAAGCAATGTTATAGGAGGCCTAAATCTGTAATGTGATTAAGTTTTATCTTGGTAATTGGTTTGGCCTCACTACATATGATGATGATGTTATCTACATATATCACTCATATACCTATGCACTATCCTCACTTTTAATGTAGATATTTTAATCAGAAAAACTTATTCTCAATTTGTTATCCTACAAATGTTTGTCAATTTTGATGTACCAAGCTATTGGTGCTTATTTGGGACCATAAAGAGCCTTAACAAATCTACATACCATATGTTTCTTTCCAGGAAACTGGAAACCTTGAGTTTGACACATATAAACCTCTACCTTCAAAATATCATTGAGGAAGGTGTTAGAATATAACGCTTACATGTGTAATAGGTCACATTAGTGACTTAGGCTAAAAAATATGCCTTTTGATTATTATTAGATTTTAGAGTTTTGGGAAAATATCACCTCCCAAACTCTATATATTAGAGGTGAATCTTGTTGTAATTATCTGAATTATTTTGATAATAAAATATTGTGTTTGGCATGTTCATGTACTTTATCTAGAGTTTCATCAGTAAGTGTGGTCCAATTGATTTTATAATATGGTATCATAGTAGATGAGTATCTTGCCCTAGCTTCCATTTGAAGGTAGAATTCGTTGGAGTAGAGATATGCTTAAGAGTTACAGTGTTTACATTTACAAGAGGCAGTGTCCTTACAGTTATGACCCATTATCATTTCACACTAGAGAAAATCCAAGGAACATTTGTCAAGGTTCTATGTGGTATTTAGGAATTTGATTAGAGGCGTATCAATTTTGTATTATGAAGGATTATGTTGCCACCATATGAAGGTTCCTTGGCCAATTTCTGATTTGACGGTGGAGTGGTCGATCTAGTGTGTATGCTAGCTCAAAGAAGATGGTGATAGGATAATTGAGTGTTGGCAAAGTATCCTAAGTGTAATATGCACCAGTTTGACTGATGTTGGGATTCATTTCATATGTTGTTTTCTAGCTCAAATCAGTGTATTCTTATCATTCCTCAATTCCACATCCTCCCAACTACTTTAGTCATATTCTAACATTGTAGTGAACCAAAGTATCATGTTGTTGATCTATTGCAATTTATATATAGTTGGAGAGCTTAATTATTTTTGTAGCAAAAATATGACACTAGGAGGGCTTTGCACCATTCTTATACACCATGTGAAAAGTCTTGATCGTCTTGATCTAATGCTTTTTTCAATCCCCCACTAGTGCAATCATTGTGGGATTTTGAGAGTTGCAAGGTCTTCATGAATTTGTGGGTCAGTGAGATCAAAAATTTATTTTTTAATATATTCCTAGAACGAATTCAATATATTATACTCATTTTCCCTATATTGAATGGAACTAGAAGGGATGCACATCCTTAAGGGATTATTGAGTAGATAAATAGATATTCCTTGTGTTGTGTGGGATAATCGAGGAGGGTGATATGATTGTTTGATGGATATATAAGGTTCCTAGATATTTCTATAATGAATAGATTTTCTAACACAAGACAAAATGGGTTGAGTTGAGAGAGCTAGAAGCCAATAACTTGAATACATTGCCTTGCTGACCTCATACAATATCATGGATGTGGTAGTTATCTTAGATTCCCATGGTTGGGTGAAAAAATAGGATTATATAATTTTGAAAGATAATTTTCTATATATCTTTTACAAATTCATTATTTAATCATAATTCATGTTATGATATGTATGTGATTATGATTTAATATAGTGATGGGTATTTGGTTTTCAATATTTTTTTGTTTTATTTCATGCATGTTTTATTTCACTATATTTTTATTATCACATCTACACATATATTTATTTAATTTTATCTCTCCACAAGGGACCTTCCTTGTGGGGATTGTGGTGAATGGTCTTGAATAATATTCTTAGTTACAAATTTTCCAACAAATAAGGGTTATGGTCATGTATGTCATAGTGTGATGTGGGAGATAAAATTTAAAAGTAAACCCGTTTTGGTGTTGGTACATGAGAATTTGAAGACATGCTACACATCTATGTGTGATCATTGAAAATATATAATTAATATTTTATTTTTATTTTTTCATCTCTCTGATGACAAAATGATTTTCTTAGTGATGAAATGGCGTAGTTCGATCAACTAAAATATTTCATTTTGTAGTATGATCCCATCATTTCTTCCTATTGCAATTTGGAGGAGGTTATTGATCCGACTTTTTCTTCCTATTGAATTATTTTCATCCAAGTTGAAGGAGCTAAGGGGGTTGAGTTGCATGCGAAGCCAAGGAGGATGTAGGGACTATAGCTTGCTTGAGGTTCCTAATCCTGCATGTTCTCCTTATTGAAATTGAAGTCTTTTTATCACATTTGAAGGAGCTGAGGGGGTTAATTTATAGGCATAGACAATGAGGATGTAGGGACTACAACTTGCTCGAGGTTCTAGATCCTACTGATTCTTCCTACTTAAATAGAATCTTTTTCATCTCAATTGAAGGAGTGGATAGGGGTTGAGTCGTATGCATAGACAAGGAGGATGCAGGGAATGAGCTTAAGGGGACATGATAATGATTGGGGTTAACTAGTTTTTCCTTTTATTTTAGTTCAGAAGAGGTTTAGGATTATAATACTTTGTTTTGTGACATATTTGCATGTTGTTAATGAGTGTGTTCTTGGGGAATTTCCCATTCCATAGTTTCCTCGAGTGTCATCTCACCATTGTATGAACATGGTATATGGGGATGAATATCATGCCCAAACTAAGGAGTGTCTATCTTATCGTTCATATAAAAAACCTTGTTTTGTGAATTCAATCACTTGCTTGGAAACCTAATCAAAGGTGTTGGCTTATAAATTCCCCTTTTGAAAGTCCTTGTGATATTCTATTTTTGTGTGCACTCATGTGGTATTATTGGAAAGAGAAAGGAACATAGCTTTCACTCAAAGATTTTGTCCTGAGACAACTCTCCTATCTAGCCTTATTATTTGAGCCAAGAAGGGTTGGCAGTAAACATATATTACTCAATCTTGAACTGTAGGACCTTGTTCAAAGTAAAGATAATAAAAACCTATGGGATTTGGATGAGATCATTACTATTTCTAATTCTCCCAAATATGAATGGGGAAGTCATCTGGAAAGACCGAAACCTACGAAGTAGAGTAGCATTAGGGTGCACCCTTTACAAAGTCAGAGGTTTTATCATTTAGAGGTTTTTAGAGAAAAATATTGATGGTTCCCTATAATGCTCTAGATGAATATGTTTGTGAAGGCCAAGCTTTAAACAATGATGACTCATGGATCATATCAGAGGAGAATAGACGTTTTGGCTCACACCTCCATAATATATCTTCCAGACAACCTACCTGCCCCAATACCAATGGCATGGGACTCATTCATTAGTTGGGAAATTTCCTTACTAAAAGATAAGGAAACAACTACCCTATCATTCATTCGCCATCATTTACTATCACCCATGGGGCAGTAAGGCTCAGAGGTATGGTGGCAAGTAATCAATTTTTAGGTTTATTTATTGCAGTTAATTGGATGTCGACCTTTGTTCTTACATTGATTTCTCATTTCCATGTTTTTTTTGGGTTTCCTCTTGCTACAGATTGTAGGGCTAGTTGTACATAGGATAAAATATTGCGCCATCCCCTTTGGTTCATATTTCAAGGGCTTGGTTTTTATCGGTGAGTTAATTTCCCGCCTTTAAAATTGATTGAAGTAATATATACAAGCTAATGTAAACGTTTGACATGCACTGAGAGATTGCTAGGGTTGAGAAGTTTAGGGATAAAATGATATTTTCATGGTGTATATTTTTTAATATTCATTTTTTCCCTCATCATTTCTCCTCTATCTTTTCAACCAATTTTATCTGACTAGATCCCTAATCAAAACCCTTTTTTCTGGAACTTCTACTAGTTTTGGAATAGAGTATTTCCTTGGGTGTGTTCCAATAAATTGTTGTGTATATTTTAGTGCATCCAGGTGATGTTGTCCATATCTAATATTTTTAGATGTGTCTTTAAGAAGACTGTATTCAATTTGAAAAATATCATAAAATATTTCACTCTATCCAAATTTAGTGAACATGGTGCATAAGCCTTAAATCTACTCCCAAAATTTTAGGCCCTTCTTCTATCAACTCGGCTAGGTTTGGATTAGTTTGCCTTCAAATGTTATTTACTCTTAGGTTATGATCCAAGTAAAATTGGTGGCAGTTTCCTCTTATTTGAATGGATGACTTATCATTCAATATGTAGGTGGTTTTGTGTTGTAGATGCACAACATATATTTCCTTTTCTCTTCCAACATATTTAAGCTCAAGTGTCGTATTTGCAATTTTCATTATGAACCTCCAATTTATTACAAAGCACATTTAACTTGTCTATATATCATTGATCTTATCATCTATTAAATTTTCATAGAAGGAACAAATGTTTCAACAAAAAGAAAAATTATACCCCATGGGAGAAAATCTTGTTATGCTATTGTTTTGAATTATTCACCATATTTGATGGAATTCTAATCTATAATAGTAATATACCAAACATGTAATTTCCACCATATGAAAGATTAATCAAACCCCTAATGTACTGATACATAAGAAGTAGCTACATATACCAAAATGGGGATAGATAGCAAGGAAAAATTTCTTCTCAATCATTTCTTCCATGGTGTAACAAGCTAAAAGTTATCCCAATTAGAAGAGAAATATTTGAAGTGACTATAACACTCTACATAGAGCAAATTGTTCCCAAAACTCTAATATTGTTAAAAATCTATTATTTCCCAAATGCATATGCACCCAGTAGGACTTTTCATCTTAGTCGAACTCTTCCATGTATTGTATTTGCATAAAACTATATATAGATTGACACTCCATCTTCTATTGCCATTTCTAAACTCTCTCCATTGTCCACATACACTTCTTCATATGCTTCCTTCCTACCACCCAAAGAAACCAATAGATTAAATGGACATTTTCTTCTTTCCCTAGTTATCAAACCTATCTCTTGTATTGGCAATATAGTCCTCTCATATACATGGACATTGTTGTTATTTAGTTGAGATTCAAGTGTCACAATTGATCCATTTACAACCATTACCAAGTCTGATACATGGACACTTTCTAAAAATTCATGAATCAAAGGTAGAGAACTTTGGAGTTTATAACATTTCTTTGGAAGTAGTATCATTTGAGCGGTTGCAAACCGTATAGGGAAGAAAAGTACATAAAAGATGTTACAGTCATGCCAATTTTAAACATAAAGAAAGGAAATTGTACCTACAAATGGAGGTTTCCCTCTTTTCTCAATGACAAAGTATGAAGGTTGTGAACATATGTCAATTTACCAAAAAGCTATATACTTTTACAAGAACATGGATGGTAACACAACTCCCTCAAAAGGATGTCAACATTAAGAAGGAAAGGTTGTTCTATCTGAAAAAAGGATAATTGAGCTTGTACAATGACCATGGCTGACAAAATGTGGGTAATGGGATTTTAAGTAATGTGAAGTGTAATATATCAAATGGGTTCACTAGGAATATATAGGCTATGTCTATGAAGTGATGGAAAGAAACATATACCAAAATGATATATATCTATGTATTCTAACACAACTATAAGAAATTGAGGAATTTTCACACTCTTATAAAGTATTATAATGTATCCCATTAGTTGTTGAAAAATATCATTTGAAGAACCCTTTGACTGCACTAACCTTCACTACATAGTGTTTATAAATTTGTATTTGTAGGTTTTAACCCTGTACAAAAATTACCTGCAAATGAATTCATAAAAATAGAAAATAAACAATGGCAAGAACATAAAACATAAAACAGATATACATAGATATTTTCCCTTGGATCCCAAAATCGAGACTACCATAATGATTTTTAATGATATTCCTTTCAATGTTACAACAAATATATATACATGCTGAAGAATTCATAAACCCTAGATTAGAACATAATCGCAGTTCCCTTGACTAGATCTACAAGATACCATGGGAATAAAACCATCATTCCCAAAACCATGTGCAAAACCCATGCACAAAACCACTGGTAGGTTCGCCCACCTAATATAGGGTCCAAAAAGAAAGTTCTTGGGGCACTACCCCGGGCCTCATAGAGGGGGGCTACCGCCCACCTCTAAACCCCCGCTTCGCACATGAGGCTAGTCATGGAAATAATATAACACACACCCAAAAATATTGTGGTAGACGTTGTGAAGACACTCGATCATTTACCTTCTAAATTCTCAGTAGTTGTTTTGGAGTCCATTTTGATTGAGGAAATCATATATACATGTGTAAATAAAAGGATTACTTAATTAGATACCCACTTCAACATTTTTTTTTCTATTTTCCATTTTAATTGCCTTGTTAATTATTAGGGTTGATTATTCTCAGTGTTTGACTATATTATCCTTTTTGTCTTAATAGAGACAATTATTTAGAGCCAAAACTAATAGGAGGTGAGGACATTGCAAAAGTTCATCCCTGTATTTTTGAATTTTATTTTGTAATCCAAATTAGTCCATAGTCTTTAAAACCTATGGGCTAAAAAAATTACAAATGCACACTAATTATTGTGACACATTATTGGAACCTCACTTCAACATTTGATGTATTGGGGTATTTAGGCTTTCTTGTTGAATGGTCCTACAGTTGATATCATGAAGCAAGAAACCACAATTATCTTGTTTAATGCAAATATTGATATGGGTAATGCAAATAATGTTATGTTTAGGGGTTAAATGACACTTGTTGTTAATAAGTGGGGCAGAATTGAGGCAACTAAACCTGCATATTTGATTTTGAAGGAAGGCAATAATTATTTGAAATTGTTCTTATGTTTTTTTAAGAGAATAATTGGGTGGATTGGCATTGAATTGCAAGTAATTTTAAAATGCATTTCTTAGTCCAAACACTAACATGAAAGTCTCATAATTAGAATTTTAGCTTTGAATATGTTTTTCATTCATAACTCCTGCAAGTATTTATTTGATTGGACTATGTTCTGATGGAAAGCAGTTGTTTATTGAATCATACATTTTTCATTTAATAAATTAGGTTTATCAATGTTATTAGTTGTTTAAGAGAGAGGTGAGGTGTTGCTGCTTCAAAATTCAATGATATAGATTATTATTATTATTATGAGGATGCTACATAATTATTGACCCATTAATAGCCTTAATACATATAGAATTCGACTAACTATTATATTATTATCCAATTTTTATTGAATGCAGAAGAGAAAAATGAGAAATACTGAGGGAATAACTTATTATTACCTAGGATCTGAGAATGACATATTCTCTATCCAAGTATAGTGTAGGATGACTAGTGATCTTAAAGCTAATAGTTAATGATGTTCCTGCGGGAACATAGATTTGAGCCCCACTTATGTCGAAAGAGGTGTTAACAAGGATTTTAATACATTTAATTAAGATGAAATTGTCATTTTGTCTTAAAATTTTCAATTTGTCTTAAAATTTTTATTTTGTCTTAAATTTTTATTTTTAATTTTGTCACTTCTTAGCCCCTGGTTTCCCTCCTTCCATGTTTATTACTCCCTCTAATGCAGTAGCTCGTACCTCCCATTCCTCCCAAAGAGGACGATCTGCCTTTTCCACCTAGACGAGGGCATCCACCTTCTCCTGTAGGTGGGCCTCAAAGGTTACTAGCCCAAATTTCTGCCTAGACGAAATAATTTGCCTCCTCCTCCTTGTTCGAAAGCCTATTCTCTGGTGTGGATGGATGGGATCAAATATTGTGTGGGGATTTTGGTCTACGAGGAGCTGGAGTCTCCATTCATCGATAAGAAAATAGGGAAGCCAATATGGTCGATAGTCAAACCCATTCCTTCAAGACCAAGATCTAGCCTCTCCCGTCCATTTTGTTCTCATCTCAATTTCTCTGCAAGGTAAGGGTTTGCGTAGCCTCAACCTCCCTTCCTTATCAGAATAGTAATTATTTGTTAGCTATGGGATCAAACAGTCTGGGGTATGAAAGTGCTTAGTGAATTTTGGGTTTGTAAGTAAGAATTTCCTAAAGACCTACTTTTGACTATTTGACATTTTCGTGCCCCAATGGGGTCCTCTTGGCTCTACCCAAAACATGCTCTAGGAAAAGATTTGTATGTATCCCGATAGGGATCAGACTTCAGAAGATATAGCTAGCCTTTTATGCCCACTTCATCTTTATTTGGAGTCCATAGGGCCTAGCCCACCTTCTAACTCCATAGGAAACTTCTCCATCTTTCAAACCCTTCTTCTTAGTGGAAATGAGTTCACCAATAGTGTTCCTCAATAGATTGGTTGTTTGAATTCTTTTTCTAAGATGGCTTTCAACAATAACACATTCTCTAGAGTGATACCTCAAGAGAAGTTATTGTAAGCTCCTAGCCTTTGTTGATTTGAGTAGGAGTGGAACCATACCCCCACAATTAACAAAGATGAGGATTCTCAGTATCTCTAAAAACCATTTGGCTGGAATCATTCCTTTAGGTATTGAAGGCATGCTAAACCTCACATTTATGGCCTGCATAGATTTGAGTAGGAATGAGTGTAGTGGACCCATACCCCCATAGATAACCAAGATGGGGATTCTCAATATCTCTAGAAACTATTTGGTTGGAAGTATTTCTTTAGAGATTGAAGGCATGTTAAGCCTAACATCTGTGGGTTACTCTTGTTAGCACTCCAGGAAACTCACCAAGGTTGTAAATCAGAGATGCCTGGTAACATATAATCTTCAGTATTGTTCTCTGAACTACTGGAAGAGATGATGGTTTGGATCAAGTCAGATAACCATTTCAGCTCTATTCATGCTCAATACATGCATGAACACCCCAACAACACAAGGCTTTAGGCTACTAATGCTTAATAGTTTGTAGATTTAATGGATAGATGGAGAATACTGACTATGCCAGCAGATTGCATACATGAACCTATATGAATGGCTAGCTACAAGCAGCAAATGAACTTATTGACTATACTGGCAGATGCATATATAATCAAACATATAAATTGTTAGCCATAGGCAGCAAAGAAGCTTGCAAATCTAATATATCAAAGCAGATATAAGATGACAGTTATCTGGCCTTAAACACACAGAAAACCTGAACAAATTGTTCAAGTGCAAGCATTAGAACAGAAGGGAAATGGACATTAAACATATAACAACAAAAGAAGCTTGTATTACTAAAGACTACAGATGAGAAGCTTGAAGGAACAGAGCAGGAATAATCTCCAAAAGTTGAACCCCTATTACATCTTACTAACAGCCATTTATAGCCTGTCTACAATGCTCTTGAGCTCTCTAGAAGGTTCAGGGTCTTAATCTTCCTGATCTGTTCCCTAACTGTTTGATTCCTTCTACTGACAATCATGGCTCGATGGTTTTCCGCTTCCGACAAAAGAATAACCACATCCAAATATTTTGGGTAGTGGCTGTGTTGTCTAGGAGCTCTACCGTGCCAGAGATGCCCCACAATCATTCAGTTTGTTTGCTGAGTTGTGATGTCGATGTCCATGATTACTTCTCGGCCTCTGTCTCCCGGAGGTTATTTCCCAACCTCTGTTTATGTGATAGAATGGGTCTTTCGGGCCTTTTTTATCTTCTAAATGAAAACGGGGACTGCTTTCTGTTAGAACAGAGAAATGATGCAACTGTGAGAAATCTTGCCTTTCTCTGTTCTTTTGGGCTTTAACAGTCCTGAAAAATGGTTAATTCCTCTATCGGGTCTGCCCTCGGGTCGTTGTTACATGTCGCACTTGGTAACTGATTGCTCCGCCCTTCGGGTGTATGATACAGGTCAAAGGCATAAGGACTGCATGGCGAACACATGAGCAGGCTGGGGATTAGGCATCAGCCATTGGATCAAGTGAACATATTGCAGAGATCTCTTGGCAGGAGAAATTGGGCAGAAGTGGTAAGTAGAATTGATCACACCGCTTTTGGGAGGAAAGCGGTAAATGTACAATGGCCATCGATTCCATTCAAGTGATGACACGTGGCGGACGAGAGAGGGGAAAACCGCTTTATTTCAAGTTATCATGTGGGCGGCTTGCGAGAGTGGGAGGAGAAATCACCATCGAATTGAATGGATGGACGATTTCTATTTGTGGTGAGATGTGAGAACGAATTGGGTGTGGGCCATTGGATCTTGGTAGAACTGATCCAACGGTCGAGGAGTGATCACGATATCACATCGGTGGAAGTCAAGGGGGAGGAACCTTTATACATATCCGATCACCGATAGTGATTTAAGGCCCAGACTTGATACACCATTGTAAAATGATTTATCCCAATATCGCATCCGAGGGGCAATCGGCAATCGGCCATTGGCGATTGTTAAAGACATGGGTTATAAAAGTCCCGCTGAAAGTTCTGATAACGATGAGGAATGAAAGCGTCGAGGTTATATGGTAAGGTCTTATGGAAATTTTGTGCTTCGCGATTAAGGACTGGGGGCTAAACAGAGGCTTTGTTGGGTTTTGGAGGGTTTAAATGGGGAATGGAGATGTTTTAGGAGGAAAAACAGAGATAGCGGGGCTATGGAGTATAAGGAAAATAAAGGAGAAGGGAGGAAAAGACTGCTGCGATCTGCCTTTCTGAGCTTAAACATGCGGCCAGGCTGGTATTTGGTCCTCCTAATGCTGAAGTATGTAGTAGAGCTAACACTGGCTCCTTCTGGGGGTGAGAGCCTCCCTGTGAGGTCTCAAGAACTACAAAACCACACCTTTCCTGTAAAAAACAAATTAGCAAAATTTCCTAGTGTTCCATTGGGCATGGAGTCTACTTTGCTTGTACTAAATTGATAAAATAAAATATTTACAACTTTAAGGCCAAAAGACCTTAAATCACATAAATTTTCAAAAAATGCCCATTGATTGGGCCATCAAAAGCTGCTTCCCCTTCCATGCTTTTCAGCATGAAGGTATTGTTCCCTTGGATTTGAGAAATGATAAAAGGCCCTATCCAGAAAGCATCAAACTTCACATGGTTGCCTTTCTTTTCTTTCAGTGCATCCCACTTCAGAATCGTGTCTCCAACCTAAAAATTATCTGATTTTGTCCCTTTGTCAAAAGCTTCCTTGATCTTTTTCTAATGCGCTGCAGCCTTTTCAACCAGTCGTTCTCTGATTTGATGTACCTCTGCTAAATCAGTAATTATTTTTTCCATGTCTTCCTCCTCATTCTGATCTTGTGGTAGGAAATTTGCCACAGGGAGAATCAATTGAATTGGGAACACGACCTCAGTGCCATATACCTGCCTGAATGGAGAATTCCCTGTGGATTTCTTAATGGTCACTCTGTCGGCCCATAGTGCATATTTGAGCTTAGAATCCCAGTTATTTTTGTTGTCTTCCAGCAACTTTTTAATTATCCTTATCAGGCTTTTATTTGAAGACTCTGCTAGACCATTTCCTTGAGGATAATATGAGGTGGAATGAACCAGTTTAATGCCCATTGAATCACACATATCCACCAATTATTTTTCCCTGAAGGTTGTTGCATTGTCTGTGACTAATTTATGTGGACAACCAAATCTAGTAAAGATATGCTCTATCAAAATATTCATGACCACATTATGATTAACCTTGCTGGTAGGGATTGCTTCAATCCACTTAGTAAAATAATCAGTGGCTACTAATATCCATCTGTGCTGGCCACTGGAATGTGGATTGATTTCTCCAATGAAATCCAAGCCCCACTGCTGAAAAGGTCCTTTTGCATGTATTGGTTTTAAGGGCAGTGACTTCAATTGTTGTTTCCCTTCGAATCTTTGGCACCTGTCACAATATTTAACAAATGAAAAGACATTAGAAAATAAGGTGGGCCAATAGTACCCGGATCTGAGGATCTTGTGGGCTGTAGTTTTCCAATAATGATGTCCTCCACACATGCTGGAATGAAACAGTTGCATAACTTCCATTGATTGTTCTTTGTCTAGGCACCTCAAAAGCATTCCAGATGGGTTCCTCCAATAGAGCATATTTTCATGGATGCAATATTTTGCTACCCTGAGTTTAACGGTTCTAACCTGACTTTGAGTAAGGCCCGGAGGGATTTCTAGCTTTAGCAAGAAATTAGCTATTTTAGAATACCAATCACAAGAAGCTAGATTCTCTATCAATGACTGCTTTTCTTCTGGTTCAGCTGCTTCCTCTTCTTCTATTTGACCATTTTCTGAATTTGAACACATGAGGTTCATGTCCAATGTTTTGCAATTTTCTTTAGCTAATAGTCTGGCAAGACCCTGACCTCTAACAATCTTAGTGGGCTTCATTTCTATATTAAATTCAATTAACTTTGCAATCCATTTAGCCCTTCTTCCATCAGCATCAGGTTGTGTTAAGACATCTTTTATTGCAGCAGAGGGTACATATGCAATTATTTTGGAATGCAGAATATAAAATTTGAAAGCTTTCAAAGACTTGATAAGAGCATATGCTTGTTTCTCAATAATATCATACCTCAGCTCAGCATCCCTTAAGGTTTTGCTGAAAATGCCACTGGATGCTCTAAGCCTTCTTCATCTGCTTGCAATAAAATTGTTCCAAATGTGTTAATAGAGGAAAAAGAAAATATATGGAACCCCTTGCTATAATTTGCACTGATTAAAGTGGGAGCCTCCATAATAGCTTGTTTAATGGACTCAAAGGATTTTCTTGCTGCGTTAGTCCATTTGATTTCTGACCCCTTTTTCAACATAGAGGTAATATGCTTCACAAGTTCTGCAAAATTTGGGATAAACATCCTTACAAAATTAATCTTGCCTAAAAAGGACTGGATGTCCTTCTTCGATCTCGGGACAGACAATGTTTGAATGGCTTGAATGCTGGCTAGATCAATCTTCACACCTTCAGCAGAAACAATATGTCCCAGAAGTTTGCCTTCTTCTAGGGCAAACTGTGACTTCTTTGGGTTGACTAAAATTCCAAACTGTTTACACTTCAGAAATACTTTCTTCAAATGTTGTAAATGATCTTTGTTGCTGCTAGAGAAAACTGTTATGTAATGAAGATAAATAAGGAAAAACTTGTCCTTCTCTCTGACAAAGGCTATGTCCATGGCCCTCTGAAAGGTAGCCCCAACATTCATCAGTCGAAAAGGCATCTTGGAGTACATGAAAGTGCCCCAAGGAGTAGTGAAGGCGGTCTTTTCCTGATCTTCAGGATGTACAGCAATTTGATTGTAGCCTGAAAACACATCTAGGAAAGACATGACTCTAGCCCCTGAAACTCTTTGTAGCAATTGTTCCAACTTGGGCAGGGGATAATTATCTTTTTTAGAGCACTTGTTCAGATTTTTGAAGTCAACGCAAAACCTTATTTCTCCATTTTTCTTCCTTACCACCACCAGGTTGGCTATCCACTTCGAATATCTTAGGGGAATTATGATTTTGGAATCCAACAACGTCTTGATTTCTTTCTCAATCAAAGGCAGTAAGAGAGGGCTGACAGGTCTTAATTTTTGCTTAAAAGGGGTGGCATTCTTTTCCAGTGGGATCCTATGTTGAATAATGTCTGGGTCATAGGTTTTAAGATCATTGTATTCCCAGGAAAAAATATCAGTGAATTGCTTAATGAGGGAGCAATACTCGGAATTCTGGGTAGGAGACAAATGAGTAGACAGATTTATGAATTTCGGATGGGTTGGGCTCCCTATATTATGTTTACAAACGATAGACTCATTCTCTATTTTGGCCGGCTTGTAGGGCACATCATTATGATAGAAAAGCTTCTCTAGAGGCACAAATCCCTTTGGTATGTGATTACTGGGCAATTGGATGATGCTTTCTCAGCCGATTTCACTTTTTAGCTTGGATTGGCCGAATTCTTCCACGTTTTGATTTTCTTGGTCGATGTGAATTTCAGCAAATTCCTCAACGATTTGTAAAAACCTATTAATTTCCTCATCGTCTTCAAAAAATCTCCAATACTTGACATTTTCTGGTAGGGATGGTCTACATTTTACCTGAACTTCATATGTCAATTTAGGAGGCAAAGGGGGAACAAACGTGCTAGCAGAGACAACAAGGGAGTCGGCAAGCTGGTTCTTCATTCTTGGAATATAAGAAATGCTGAAAACTTTGAAAGAATCTTTGAGCCTCCATACCTCATCCTTTTATTCTTTCAGCCTTGGATGCTTTGCTTGGAACGTTTTATTTACCTGCTGAATGATGAGATCTGCATCCCCAAATACTTGCATGCCTTTGATACCCATTTCCTTAGCAGTGCTTAAGCCCAAAATCAAAGCTTCATACTCTACTATGTTGTTTGTAACCTGAAAGGCTAATTTAAATGACAAATGAATGTATTCCTGTGTTGGGGACACAAGGACTACACCTACCCCTGTAGCTTCGTTGGAGAAAGCCCCATCAAAGAACATACCCCAAATCTGCAGGTTTCCATCCTGCATGATCTGGCAAACTGGCTTTTTAAGTTGCGTGGAGGCCAACTGAGACTGTTCAATTTGAAGAATACATGCTCCAAAATCAGTATCAACAGCGTAGATGGGATGATTAGTGGGATTCTTCTCATTGCTGATGATGTAAGCCAATTGTGCCTCTCTGCAAAATCTCTTGCTCTCTCCTCCGAAAACTGGGACAATAGCATAGGTTAGATCATTTTGTAATTATCCAACTAGTGTCTTGATCCAACCTCTTAGAAAGTAACATGCCAAATTTGGGAGGTACATCTGCTACCACAATATCCATCATCATGCTTTTCATAGGCAGCTGAGACAAAGTGATGGCTAGGTCCTTGATTAATCCTAGACATTTCACTTTTCTGGAGTTGAAAGAAAACAAATCACGATAAGGCTTAGTGATTTCGAGACCCAACTCATCCACGACAGCCTTTGGCATTAAGTTATGGCTAGCCCCAGTGTCCAAAAGGCAGTTGTGGAGGATTTTATCATGAACATTCAGAGAGACATAGAATGATGGGGAGTTGTCTTCACCATTTTCAATCATTAGGCTAAGGATGACAGCTGGCTTGTCATCTTGTAGATTTACACAGTCGGTGGAGGCTTGGATGGCTTTAGGCTCAAGGGCTTCGAGGATGGATCTTTTGAAGGACTCAGTTTTCACTAGTTCAATCAGAGGCATAGGTATTCTTAGCTTTTGAATTTCTGATTGAAAACTGAAAGGAGAAGGGGACTTGTCAAGGCCTCTTACCTCATGATCTGGAGCTTCGAGGATGATAGGATCAACTGTCGGTTGCTTTTGCTTATTAGCTTATTATACCGCAGGGTCAGCAGCTCTTTGAACTGGAGTTTCCTTAGCATTATTTATCTTCGACCACAAATTATATCTACGCTAATCTTTAGCTTGTAGAATAGCTTCACCACCCCATTCTTGGTTAGTCTGGTCATTGCATAATGACTTTTCATAGGTAGCTGCGGTCAAAAAGGAAGCACTGCCTTTGTCTTCGAGGTAATGGATCTTATCATCTTCTTCAAACTGCTCTTCCTCCATGACTACATTCTAGAAAGGGGTCTTGACCCTTTGGTCTTCATTGGCATCTTTGCTTCTTTGCAATATCTGCAACTGTTCATTAGCTCTTCTATATGGGTTTGGATTTCTAGGAGCAAAGGTATTGGGAACTCTCCCTTTCCCAAGGTGCTGCTTAACCTTTAATTTGGAAATTTCAGAGGCTAATGACTCGATCATTTTGGTCATTTTATCTATCTTAGGATCAAAGGAGGATGAAGACTCACCCCTCTGTCTTCTTCTATCAACATTTCCCTTAAGTTTTTCTGCAGCCATGATGTTTGATTCTACTTCCAAGGCTGCATCCTGCATGTCAGCCAAAGTAGCACACTGCCTCTCTCTCAACACTAGGCATAATTCATAATCAAAAGCATTAGCATAGGTGAGTTTAGCAGAGGTAGCAGTGGGCTTCACTTCAGCTGGTATCTTGCTATACATGAGGTTAAATCTCTTATTAAAATCAGACAACAATTCACAATTTTCTCTCTTTAAGTTCCCAAACTCAGTGTGGTAATAGAGGAGATCCTTCTTATCCCCCCAATGTTTTAAGAATGTATCATCTAAAGCTTTGATATCTACTATAGATCATGGGGCTTGTTCTCTAAACCATTTTCTAGCCTCCCCATCTGGGCTTTGGACAAAGACTCTCATCCACACATCATCTTCACTAATATCTAGATTATCAACATAGCTATAAAATGACTCAAGGTGTTCTTCAGCAGTGACACCTTCAGTCCCAGTGAACTTAGGCATATACTTCTAATATTCTCCAGTGGGCATAGCATTCAAAGGGGTGGGCAGTATTAGAGGTCCATACCTAGCGGCTATGATTCTTTCCATTTTGGTGGGTGCTTGCGGACCTGCCATAACTGTGGTGACTAAATGAGCACTAGAAGTCTGAATGATAGAAGGCGGAGGAGTGATTGACGAGACCAAAGAAGTATGGTGAATAGGAGGTGAGGTTCCCTTTGGGCTAACAACAAAAGGATAAACTAAAGAATAAAGAGCTTTATGAATTTCTGATAGCTTTTCTTCACTGCTAGTATTAAAATTTGTACTCTCAACATATGTTTGTTCTATTGCATGATATTCTTGAAGAGATATAGAATATTGTTTAGGTTTACCTGAATCCGATGCTCCTTTCTGCAATAATTTCTTCTCCTTGATGGTCCTTTTCGGTTCAGGTACTAGGTCAACTTGTGATTTCTGAGGATTTCTCCGAGTATGCCTCACAAACTCAGCCATAATTATGAAGTGGCGTCGCCAAGAGGTTCAGCCTCCAGTAGAGTCTCCCAGGCTTTGTCTATCATCAAAGCTGGGTCTTTGTCGTTTCCCAGGGAAGTTTAGCTTCAATTTCCTCTCCCCGGCAATGGCGCCAATTTATGTTAGCATTCCAGGAAACTCTCCAAAGTTGTAAATCGGAGATGCTTGGTAACATATAATCTTCAGTATTGTTCTCTGAACTACTAGAAGAGATGATGGTTTGGATCAAGTCATATAGCCATTGTAGCTCTATTAATGCTCAAGACATGCATGAACACCCCAACAACACAAGGCTTTAGGCTGCTAATGTTCAATAGTTTGTAGATTTAATGGATAGATGGAGAATACTGACTATGCCAGCAGATTGCATACATGAACCTATATGAATGGCTAGCTACAGACAGCAAATGAACTTACTGACTATATTGGCAGATGCATATATAATCACACATATAAATGGCTAGCCATAGGCAGCAAAGAAGCTTGTAGATCTAATATATCAAAGTAGAGATAAGATGACAGTTATCTAGCCTTAAACACACAGAAAAATTGAACAAATTGTTCAAGTGAAAGCATTAGAATAGAAGGGAAATGGAAATTAAACATATAATAGCAAAAGAAGCTTGTATTACTAAACACTGCAGATGAGAAGCTTGAAGGAATAGAGCAGGAATAATCTCCAAAAGTTGAACCCCTATTACATCTTACTAACAACCATTTATAGCCTGTCTACAATGATCCTAAGCTCTCTAGAAGGCTCAGGGTCTTAATCTTCCTGATCTGTTCCCTAACTGTTTGATTCCCTCTACCAGCAAGCATGGCTCGGTGGTTTTCCTCTTCTCACAAAAGAATAACCGCATCCAGATATTTTTGGTAGTGGTTGCGCTGTCTAGGAGCTCTACCGTACCAAAGACTCCCCACAATCATTCGGTTTGTTTGCTAAGTTGTGTTGTCGATGCCCATGATTGCTTCTCAGCCTCTGTCTCCCAGAGGTTATAGAATGGGTCTTTCGGGCCTTTGTTATCTTCTAAATGAAAACGGGGACTGCTTTCTCTTATAATAGAGAAATGATGCAACTATGAAAAATCCAGCCTTTCTCTATTCTTTCGGGCTTTAAAAGTCCTAAAAAATGGTTAATTCCTCTATCGGGTCGCTGTTACATGTGACACTTGGTAACTGATTTCTCTACCCTTTAGGTGTATGATACAGGTCAAAGGCATAAGGACTGCATGGTGGATGCATGAGTAGGTCAGGTATTAGGCATCAGCCGTTGGATCAAGTGAACGGATGGCAGAGATCTCTTGGCGGGAGAAATTGGGCGGAAGTGGTAAGCGGAATTGATCGCACCATTTTTGGGAGGAGAGTGGTAAACGTACAATGGCCAGCGATTCCATTCAGGTGATGACACATGGCGGACGGGACAGGGGAAAACCGCTTTATTGCGAGTTATCGTGTGGGCGGCTTGCGAGAGTGGGAGAAGCGATCACCGTCAGATTGAATGGATGGACGATAAAGATCTGTTTGTGGTGAGATGTGAGAGTGAATTGGGTGTGGGCCGTTGGATCTTGGTGGAACTGATCCAACAGTGGAGGAGCGATCGCGATATCGCATTAGCGGAAGTCAGGGGGGAGGAGCCTTTATACATATCCGATCACTGATAGCGATTTAAGGCCTGAACCTGATACACCATTGTAAAATGATTTATCGCAATATCGCATCCGAGGGGCAATCGGCAATCGACCATTGGCGATTTTTAAAGACATGGCTTACGAAAGTCCCGTTGAAAGCTCCGATAGCGATGAGGAAAGAAAGTGTCGAGGTTATGTGGTAGGGTCTTATGGAAGTTTTGCGCTTCGAGATTAAGGACTCGGGGCTAAACAGGGGCTTTGTTGGGTTTTGGAGGGTTTAAATGGGGAATGGAGAGGTTTTAGGAGGAAAAACAGAGATAGCGTGGCTATGGAGTATAAGGAAAATGCAGGAGAAGGGAGGAAAAGACTGTTGCGATCTGCCTTTCTGAGCGTAAACACACGGACAAGCTGGTATTTGGTCCTCCCAATGCTGAAGTTTGTAGTAGAGCTAACAACTCCTACAAGAATCTCTCAGGTTTGGTTCCTGGTACTTGCCAGTTCTCTTACTAGTCTTTTTGTTATCTAATATTGTTGCTTTAATCTTTGTTAATGTTTTCATTTCTATTTGAGCTAGTTGATTAATTTCACTATGTGGGCACCCTAAAGTTAAGGATTATGTTTGAACTTGTCCGACTTCTTGTAGTTGGCATAATTCTACTAGTGTGACCATGTTTGGATCCAATTGGTATTAAAGCATCGATTTGTAGCTAACTAGTGGAGCTTGTACAAACTTTATGGTTAAGACACACTCTCATGTGAAAAGAGATGGGAGGATGTTTTGAACACTATCATTTAGTTTCTCTAGACTTTGAAAACCTCTATCACAAAAGTGTAGATTGTTATCTTCCAAAGACCCCTATGGAAGGCATTTCATTCTAAAACCAACTAGTGGAGGTGGAGGAGCTTCACAAATGAGTTTGGGAATTTTTTTTTTTAAGTAGAAACCAAGGTGGATATTCTACACTTAGTAGTCATGGGGATGCTTATGGATGGTTTTATTTTTGTATGAGGTAGTTTAATTGCTATTATGAAGTGAAACAATACTTAGATGAAAATAAACTTGCCTTCATAAAGTTTCATGCATGTGCGAAGTGTTAGGATATTCCGACACATAGGAATAGTTAAGTATAACTTGGTCTAGTATAGAGTTAGTTAAAGTGTGCTTCTTTACTATGTACATTTGTAACTTACAATCCGACAGTCACGATATGTAGTGATTCGACGGTTCATTCTCTCCTCGGTATTACCGACACTTGATCCGTGGCTTGACACGTGATTGGTCCATGAATTCTATTTAAAGCACATGGAGGGTCATTTGTAGGTTAACCGTGCATGAGAGAAGCTTATGTAAATTTTCATTCTTTTATTAATAAATTGCCTGTAGTAGCCACGTTGGCGCAGGCCGTGGACTGTTTCCCTCTCTGAGGGTTTTAACCACGTCAAAATACTGGTGTATTGATCTGTGATCTGTTTGTGAGTAGTGTCCTTTTGGTGTTCTGTCTGAGGAACTTACCCTGTAAATTCCTACATGGTATCAGAGCTATTTGAGGGCCGCATCCGTTGTTGATCCAAATCTGAAGCTGGTAGAACTGCATGCGGCTGCCATCTCCTAGATCTGTTGTTTCTGATTGCTTTCGGGCCAAGAGGACTACTCTGTTGTGTTGGGAGCATCTGTTCCAGTGTGGAACCCCTTTTGTTTCACGCGAAAAGGTTTCCAGTAGCCCTAGCTGCGTCATTTTTTAGATCTAGAGGTATACGGTGTTTATTTGCAGTTTACTGTTATTTTCTCTCTGTCTATTTCGGTTTCGGTTTATTTAGCTATTTTTTTTTACCGGATCTATACCTTTCATTTCTGCGTATGCTCTTTGCCCTGCAACTTTGTGCAATCTGGGCAAATCAGAAACAGAAAGGAAGAATTTTTCTCATGCGTATGCTCTTTTCCCTGCACCTTGGTGTGATCTCGGAAAATCAGAAACATTGAGGAAAATATTTAGTTTCCGGGTAAAGCTAACTTTAAGCCCTAAGGCTTGTTTTTTCTGCATGTCTGCGTTGGGTTTTGTATTTTTGTTTTGTAGGGAGAAAAAGAGCTTTCTCAAGTAAGCACGCAATCCAAAGCAACCGTGACTAAAAGAAAACAAAGCCCCCACCCCCCCTCTCTCTCTGTCTTTTTGTATAGCTCACTTCGTTCAAAGCTAATTTAAGAGAGTAGAGGTCTTGGGTTTCAAATCTCCTTTTTGTTGAAAAATGAGCGTTTTTTTCATTTTCGCACATTCCCGCACTTTCCCGCGCCTTCATCAATTTTTTTTAAAAAGGTCATAACTTCTTCATCCGAAAGCCGTTTTCAGAACCGTTTTCTTTTAACCAGCCTAATTTTTTGAGCTCTTTCCATTGGAACACTTAGTTTCAGCATACCTAGCTTCAGTTTCTGTCAAAATGGAAAGTTCATGCCAAGTTATCCTTGACAGCACCAACTACTTCCAATGGTGGTCCTACATTGTGGATTTACTTAGAAGTAAGGTCTTTACCGAATGGCCACAGGCCAAGAAACCAAGCCAAAAGATGAAGATAAAGTAGCCAAATGGGAAAATAGGCAAGATCAAGCACGTGGGTTGATAGGGATGTCTATCTCTCCCGATCTTAGATTCCATATTGCTGAACTTGATACTCTTGATAAAGCAATGGAGCAGCTTACTAAAGTTTTTGGAATAAAAAATGAACTTAGAGCCCATCATCTTGAAAATGAGTTGCTTACATTAAACCCCAATGATTTTTCTTGCATTGAAGATTTCTTGTCCAAGTTCAAGACCATTAGACTTCTTTTGGAAGGTGTTAAAGTTAAGAAAGAAGACAGTGCCCTTATCTATTGCATTCTTTCTAAGTTGGGACCAGCCTACTTTGTGTTTGTTTCCACCTTCCATTCTACAAGAGAAGCCTTCATTTCTCAGGACATGACTACAAGCCCCCTTCCTTTGATGCTTTTTGTGATTCTTTAATAAGAGAACAAGAAAAACTCTTACACCTTGGTCTTCTTAATCTTGGAAACTCTTCCAAGAGAGCGTTAGCCGCCCAGCAGCAACCAAATTTAAAGAATCCTAAGAAGTCATATCCCAAAAAGAATGGTCCTAAACCAAACAAGGGGCCTAAGCAAACTCAGCCTCAAAATGAAAGATCATTTCAGCAAAATGATAAGACCAATAAAAACAAATGGAAGAAGACTGATAGACATTGTAACTTTTGTAATCGAGATGGCCACTTAGAATCTAAATGCTTTAAGAAGATGGAAGCCTTGGAAGCCGCAATGAAGAAACATAACATCCATGCGGAGCATTCTTCTACTTCAACTTCAACTTCATCTTCAGGAATGGCACTTTCTGCATGTCATTGTCAGTCTGGTTATGCATTAAATGTATCTTCTTCTTCTCATTTTCATGAGTGGCATATTGATTCTGGAGCCTCTTATCACATGGCCAAAAACAAAGCCATGTTTTCTTCCTTAAATGATTGTAACACCAAAAATATATATGTT
>APFE031258466.1:0-12045 GCA_000404065.3 Pinus taeda
TATGCAGGTGCTATTTAATGTTTTCTTGTTTGTGAGTGCAGGTCCTTAAAGGTAACTCTTTCGAATGATTAAAGGATGACTACTACGAACAAGCATTGGATCTAAGGTAGGATCTTAACACCTTTGTAATATTTACTTACAAATTGCATATATCTAGAGAAATATAGGTTTGTTTGTCTGTTTGTTGCTAGACTATCTTCTAATACTACGGAGATCAGCCTTGTCTGCAAGATCAATTTATCCAGCCAACACACTTAATACTTAAGATAAGATGTTTTTGTGGATTTTTTGAGTGAAAGGTAATTTCACATGGGGTTATTTATTCTCTCCAAGGTAAATGCAGTTTAACCTTAGGAAAAGGGGTTTTATTAGGCTACTGGGGGAAATGAGTGGAGATGAATAGTTATGAAGGGGATTCTAACACTTGATGTTTATAAGTCATTAAGCTAAGGGTCCGGTCCCTCCAAAAGTAAGAGAAATGCTCTGAGCCTTTATGACTTCAAGGATTTAAGTACTAGAACTTAGTTATGAATCAGGAAATTTGTAAATAAAAGGGATGAAATGGCTGAGGGGATGTTAATTAAACCAACTTGTAAACCATTGTTCTTGCTTTCTTTACTACTCATGCACATTGAAAGATGTATTTAAACATGACATAAGTGCTTTTGTGCAATCAACTTGATACTTCTACTTACCCATTTCTTACCCTACCATTTTTTGTACATTTTATTTGGCTGCATTTAGGCTAGAAAACCCTTATCAATCCTTTTTTTCTAAAGTAAACTATATATTTCTAACCTTATACCATCCAACGGCTCAGATTAAACTAATGAGCTCCTTTTATTTTCTCTACCTCTCTAATGATCTGTCAAGATTAAATTGTTTGGTGATATTTTATTCTCTAACTATAAAAATAAAGTTCAAAGCATGACATAATCAAGATTAAACAATTTGATTACCATGGATTGTGGCTTGAGTAATAAGCTGGAGACAATCATTATTATGCATGAAAGTAAATAGTAGTGGCATATATGCTTGCACACTTTCATTGTCTCTTTTTGTTTTTGGGGTTCATATATTTTCATTCTTTTACCTTCTCTTATTCCTTTTTTCCTTTGATTTTTCCTTTTGGACATGCCCTCTTTACATTTTTTATTTTTAATATGGAAAATATCTACAGAAAGCAAAGGTATGTACAATATTACAAGGCTTAACCTTAGTCATTCAAAATTATGACTCCTATTGGTATAGGAACCTAACATCTCTAAAGAAAATGAAGGAGCCTTTTTTTATATGAATAGTTCTTTAAAAATATTTTTTTTTTCACAATTAATCTCTATTTGGTCGCAAAAACATTAAAAAGGCAGGAACACACTTCTTCAACAAAAAAAACTGGAGAAAAAACGCAACAAATTTGTGATTTGTGAAATTGAGCATTTCCTTCAACTTTAATTGATAAAAATAGATTATAGTTTACTTATGGAGCCTCGTCAATCTTTTCAATACCTTCATACACCTTATTTTCTTTATTTTCATTAAACCACCACCTTTGCAGTAGGAACACAACAAATTCCCTACAATATAAATGTAGCAAGTGTCCCACTCACATCCAAAGCACCTCGGAGGATGGATGATGAACTCTATGAGTTTTTTGAATAACAAACATCTCTTTATAACATTTCATGTGGTCTAGAACTTTGTTTGAGTGCAATTATGACTTTTCAAATTTAGAAATGTCCAAGCGCAATGTAAGGGAGAAGCATAGTAGCAACCTTACACCTTTGGTGCTTGCAAATGGTGACAAGGATATGACATAAAATTCTATTTGACTATGTAATTGACTAAAAATACACCACTAACTTGTCCCAAAGATGGAAAACAAAACCCACTATTACATTTATCTATGACTTGGATGACACATTAACCATAGAATTACTAAAGCTAGAATTTTTATGAAATCAATGATTTGATGTCTTTCATCACTGAATTGTTTTTATATATCCTAACCTAAATTGACACTAAATACTTGACCTCACACACTTCACAAAACGTGATGACTTTATCTCTATGAGATCATAGCAAAACTTTTACAAATTGGCCAAAACGATAAAATGACTAAACCTGACTTTGATTATTATACCATAGAACTCTAAAAAAACTATTGACAAAAATTGAAGAAAGAGGTAGAAGAGTTTGTGGATAGATGCTTGGATTTTCAACAAGTAAAATAAGACTGTAAGAATCTAGGTGGTCTGCTACAACTGATTATGATTCGAGAGTGGAAGTGGGAGGCCATTTCCTTGCACTTCATCACATTTTTTCTGAGGACATCTAGATAGAATGATTCTATCACGGTTGTGGTTGACAGGTTGAAAAATACAATGCACTTCATTCAAATAAAGTATACATATTCAGATATTGATGTATCACATGTATTTATCATAGCTACGGTAAGGTTACATGGTGTTCCAAAAACAAATGTCTGATACATGGATGCTAAGTTCACTTCTAGGTTCTTGAAAGAGTTATTTGCAAGTTTGGGCATAAAGTTGGAATTCAACAAAATATATCATCTGCAAATAGGTGGACAAACATATAGGTTCAACAAGATATTGGAGGACATGTTTAGGATGTATATGGCGCATCAGGAGTGAAATTGGGAAGAGTATACTCCACCAGTTCAGTTCACTTACAATAATGAATATGAGGACTCTATGAGGATGAGTCTGTTGTACGAAATATATGCGTGGAGTTACAATACTCTTATGAGTTGGAGTGGTCGAGTTAATGGGGTATTGATTGGACAAGACATGTCGGCAGAGATGGAATAGGAAATGGAGGTTATCAAGAAGAATTTGGAAGCAAAACAGAATAGGCAGAAAAGTTACGCAGATTATAATAGGATGATTAAGGAGTTTAAGGTTGTGCAAAAGGTATACTTACACATCATGACCAAGAAGATCTCCTCGAGGATTGGATCATGTGCCATGTTGGCACCTCGGTATTGTGGACCTTTCAATATTACTTAGATGATTGGACTAGTGGCCTATCGACCAGCACTTCCCTCAATAGTGAAAGTCCATTATGTTTTTCATGTGCCATTTCTTAAGACTTATTTTAAATATGTTATTGATGTGATTAAATGATCTTTATTACAGGTGGATCGAGAAGGAGAATTCTTGTTGGAACCTTAGTTCATTTTGTAGAGAAATATGATCATGCTCTAGAATTGAGTAATCAAGTAGGTTAAAGTGCAATGGAAGAACTTTGGGCCCAACGAAGCTCCATGGGAGATGGTACATCAAATGCACTATGTATATACTTCTCTATTCACTTGTTGAGTGAATGTTCTTGATATATGTTTTGGTGTGATGTTTTCACATCTGTATATATGTATATGGATGTAAATACTACCACGATTTTTAATATAAAGCTCCAATAAGCGGTATGGGTATGTTTTCCATTTTGTTATGTTTCTCATGTTGGTTTCTTTCAACATATTGATAATTGTAAATAATGAAATGAGCTAAGTTATAAAGCTCCATGGGCAGTATGTTTTGCTTTAAACAATCTTGTTAGTTGTAGGTGTCAATGAACATCGAGGATGGTGTTCCCGTATAGGGGAGGTTCTCTAACATCCCTTGTTAAAAATCCTTGTAATAGAGTTAATAAAGGAAAAACAATAACCATGGTCATGGGACACGTATTCCAAGTTGAATGTTGGGAAAACAACAGTGACGAGGATCACTTGTGATTAGTTAATGGCTATGGAAATTGGCAAACAAAATGGCAAAGGATTTAGAAAGGCATGAGGCATTAATTAGCATTTTATTTATGAAAGTAATGGAAAATATGGGAAAAGGGAGGTGAAAGGTCACAGGTTAGATGTGTGGAGGAAAATGAAATAAAATACTGGAAAATTTAATAAAATAGAAGCCTCATTTATAAAAAGTCTTTTGAGAATCAATTAACAGACTTTGATATATTTAGTTTTGGAGCTCTCTCTTTATTATATCTCTCTCTCATACACTTGGAAACTTAGATTTCTTGGAGGACTCTTGGAGAAGTGTGGCATGGTTTGCATTAGGAGAAAGAAGGAAATGGAAGACCAATAAATCACAAGAGGACATCGAGATCAACAACTAAAATGGGCTTTACTTACAGGTACCGAGGTCAATGTATGATTGCATTGCTAATTTTTGCATGCATGGCATATGCATGGGGTTCATGGTTTTGATTTGTCATTGACATGGAGGATTGCCTAGATTGAGAGTGGTTTGCCTATCCATTCCATTTCTTGGATAATCATGACGTTGTGGGTTTTACTTTTGTTTTCTAGTTGGTTCTCATGTTCCTTTGGTTGGTGGTTGAGTTATTAGTTCCTAGAAGCCTTAGTTTGACAAACGTTATGGAAGCCCTATAATAGCTTGGGTTGAGTTACTAGTGGTGGAAGCCTTGGCTGGAAAAATGTTGTGGAAGCTCTTGGTGGGTTTAGTTACTAGTTATGGAAGTCATCATTGGAAAAAAACTTTGGAAGCCTCGCAACAATTGTGGTTTGAGTTACTAGTCATGGAATCCTTGGTTGGAACAAACACTCTCGATCACACGACAACTTGTATAGAGATCGATATGTTGATGGTTAGTGATGTACGACTGTGAGGTGGAATCAATGGTCATGGTAGTTTTTCCTCTAGAATCCCTCATTTGGTTTTTTTTAGTTTGTTCCATGAGATCCCACATTCATGCTTGGAATATGATGAATGGATGATTCGTTCAAAGAGATAATTGGCTCAACACAATCTATTGTGAGGTGGTACATGGAAGTTCAACACCTTGTTACATTTTTCATATGTTAGCAAGAGCTTGATTCCTCTTGTATTTGATGGGTAAATATATTGGTTTTTTTGTCATTTTTATGACTGCTATATCCTGTTTATTTCTATTGGTTATTTGTTTGTTATGAGGATGTTTTATGACAAACTTGATGTATGGTTCTCATAATGTTTTGATTAGAAAATTAATAGAAAATGAATATATGGCCTACTATATGATAATGCAACTATTTTTATAAGGATTCAATGCTTCCTTATGAATCTAATATAAGTATGACACCCCTATGCTCATATCTCTTCTTATGACTGGTATATTACACATTTGTGACATCTTTGACAAAATGTTTATCATGGCTAGTGGGGATCAGATTAAGTACTTATACCAATATTTGTATTTGTAACCATGTTTAATGTTATTCATCATTTCTAAAGCTTTCATGAAGTTTTGAGAAGTGACCTTTGACGTGGCCCTGAAAAAGTGGCTCAGAATCCGGGATCGCTAGCACAAAACTACTTGAAAAAATTCACAATCGTTGGCAAACCTTGCTATCAAATCAACTTGAAAGTCACAATTTCATGCATGTCTTGGGATCAAAGAGACTCGGGGTCCTCATTAATATATTGTGAAGTGGTTTCATGGGTTGACCACCGCGAAGAGTTGGTTGGCTCCTCACGATTCTATAACATTTGCGGAAGATCACTTTGGTTTCATTATTTTGTTTCCACTTCCTTAACTATACGTGGTGGGTTGAAGCACATCATAGTAGCCTCTCGTCACATGTTTACCCTAACAAACTCGTTAACTTGGGTAAATGTGGGAAGGGGGTGTTACATTATCAACAATTATTTGGTGGATGGTAGGAATTTAGTCTCGAAAGACTATTCTAAAGTATTTTAAATGTTGATATTTATCTCAAAAGTAGTTATGCCCTTTTTTCACTTTTAGTGAAATTAATTAATTAAAAAATGCCATATAGACATGAGTTATAGTTTTTTGAAAATGTGATATTATTAAGTAAAGTGGGAGTGAACCTCTATGGTTAAGAATAATGTTATGTGTTTTTCTAAATGCTTATATGTTTACCTCATATATTAGCTCTTTTTATAACTAATATAATAATAGAAGTTTAAAATTAAGTTATCATTTAGTTAATTTTAGTGAATATTTTATTTTATTAATTTATTTATTTTTTGGCAATGTGATATGTATCATGAGGTAAGTTTCTTAATGACTATTGATATCTACTAGCCATTTAATTTATATGGATGCATTAATTGTTAGGTAGACATTAGGGTATTTAATTATATTTTAAAGGTAGTTATGTTGTTTGATTTAAATTCATTAATTAAGAAAATGTCATAGGTTTTTTGGGGTTGTGGTAGTAAGCCATGACATCAAATATCTTTATGATTAAAAAACTTATTACATGTTGTTTTAAATATTTAAATTTTAACACATTTATTGATTATTTAATTAGTTTTTATGACAATTTTGTTTTAACAACATCAATTTTATCATGTACATATATTAATTATAATTAATCATAAAATAGTAATAATCTCATTTTTTTTTTTTAATTTTGGCAAATGTGAGATGTATTATGAGGTAAGTTTTTAAGTGCCTATCCACACCTACTAGCCATTTAATTTATAGGGATGCATTAATTATTAGGTAAATATTGGGTGTTTAAACTCTATGACATATTCTAAACTATTCTTACTAGTAATCACAAATCAAAGGATGATATTTATTTTAAAGGTAGTTGTATTGTTTTAATTAAATTCATTAATCAAGAAAAAATCATTATTGTTTCTGTATTAGTAAGCCATGACATTGTAACAATGTCTATGTCATAGATTTTCACTATTAAAAATCATATTACATGTTTTGTTAAATATATAAATTTGTAACACATATTAATTCTTTATAGTTGATAATAAAATAATAATAATTTAAAATTATTTTTTATGACTTAATTTTTTTTTTCTAACATCATTATACTTATTACAACATATATTAAGTTTTTATAAAATTAGTCATAAATACATTTTTTAAATAATAATTTTAACATTATTTTTTTTAAATACTTAATAATAAATAGTGTTAATTTAATATAAATTTTTTAATTTAATTAGCTTTTATGATTTTTATGTTTTTTTCTTTTTTAGCAAAATCAAATTTATCACAATATATATTAATTCTTATATTAAAAAAAAAAATTAATTAAGTTTCAATTAGTAATTTTTTAGGGTTTTGTTTATGGTGTATCATGTGGTATAAGTACTATTTGAAAACACATATCATTTTTGAATTATAAAATGATTAGGTATGAAGGAGGCATTATCTATTTAATTATTTTCAAATGATCATGAACTACTCAGTTCTCATGAATTTGAATTTAAATTTGTCACTCCAAAAATTTCATTATAATAATAATAATGATCTTGACACTATTTATATTTTGTGTTAAGTCATGTCTTCTACGTTCATGAATTTGAATTTAAATTGATAGCTCCCAAAATTCCATAATAATAATAATAGTAATAACAACAACATCATTTATATTGTGTTAAATCATGTTCTCTATCTATGTAAAGGTTTGAAATATTTTTTTAGACTACAAAAATCATGTCATTAATTCATAAGGGATTTAAATTTTATTTTAAAGATAGTTATGTTGTTTGATTTGAATTCATTAATTAAGAAAATGTCATAGGTTTTTTGGGTTTTAGTAGTAAGCCATGACATCAAATATCTTTATGATTAAACAACTTCTTACATGTTTTCTTAAATATTTAAATTTTAACACATATATTGATTATTTAATTAGTTTTTATGACAATTTTTTTGAACAACGTCAAGTTTATCATGTAATATATTAATTAATAATTAATATGAAATAATAATAATCTCATTTTTTCTTTTTTAATTTTGGCAAATGTGAGATGTATTATGAGGTAAGTTTTTAAGTAGCTATCCACACCTACTAGCCATTTAATTTATAGGGATGCATTAGTTTTTAGGTAGATATTTGGTGTTTAAACTCTATGACATATTCTAAGATATTCTTACTAGTAATCACAAATCAAAGGATGATATTTATTTTAAAGGTAGTTGTATTGTTTTATTTAAAGTCATTAATTAAGAAAAGGTCATTATTGTTTTTGTATTAGTAAGCCATGACATTGTAACAATGTCAATGTCATACATTCTCACTATTAAAAATCATATTATATGTTTTGTCAAATATATAAATTTCTCACACACATTAATTCTTTATAGTTGATAATAAGATAATAATGATTTAAAATAAAATTATAATTTAATTAATTTTTATGACTTATTTTTTTTTTAACATCATTATACTTATTATAAACATATATTAATTTTCTATAATTAGTCATAAATACATTGTTTTAAATATATAAATTTTTACATTAATTTGAATTTAAATTTGTCACTCCAAAAATTCCATTATAATAATAATAATGATCTCGACACTATTTATATTTTCGTTAAGTCATGTCTTCTACGTTCATAAATTTAAATTTAAATAGATCGTTCCTCATGTTAAACCTATATTGTGTTAAATCATGTCCTCTATCTACGTACTCTTCATGAACAACAATAAAAGGTTTGAAATATTTTTTTAGACTACAAAAATTATATATGATTAATAAAAAATTTCCAATAATAAATAATATTATTATTATTACTTATTATTATTTATGATAATATTATTTTTTTATGTACTCTTCTATGGAACCACAATAAAAAGGCTTTGAAATATTTTGTTTACTACAAAATTATATATATTAGAGAAAATACTTTTCTATATAATAATAATAATAATAATAAAACATAATAGATAATAGATAATATAATAATAAATTAATTAATTATTAATTATTAGATATTTTATTATTATATATATTATAACTTTTATAATATATTATTTTATTTTAATTATGTATATTAGTATAATATAATTTAATTATTCTGATTGTATTAGTTTATTAAAATATTAAAAAAAATTTGGCAATTCCAAGGTAGATCATTTTAAGGAAATAATTATTAAGTATGAAGAACCCATTAATTTCTAAATTATTTTAAACGATGAGTTCATGTGGTAGTATTGTAACAATGGTATCACTGCTCAAGTAGCATATGTTCCATTTCCTATAGTTGTTTACACAGTGAGTACTGGTACAAATTTTAGCATCGATATGTAATATTTCTATATAAATAAAACCCCAAGGACTCTCTCATCTCTACAGCAGGGAAATTGCTTGGTTGTTTGGTGGATGGTAGGAATTTAGACTCCAAAGAATATTCTAAAATATTTTAAATGTGGATATCTATTTCAAAACAAATTATGCTTTTTTTTTTCACTTTTAGTGAAATTAATTAATTAAAAAAAATGTTATATAAACATGAGTTATAGTTTTTTGAAAATATGGTATTATTAAGTAAAGTGGGAGTGAACCTCTATGGTTAAGAAAAATGTTATGTGCTTTTCTAAATGTTTATAAGTTTACCTCATATATTAGCTCCTTTTATAACTAATATGATAATAGTAGTTTAAAATTAAGTTATAATTTAGTGAATTTTAATGAATATTTTTTTTTATTAATTTATTTATTTTTTGGCAATGTTTTTGGGAAAACTAGTGCCTTTTCGATCTGCTAGTCCCACTAGCATTTGTAACTATCCTAGCAACAAACAATCAAAGCAATTTGAGATTTCCTCTATGTATGATTGATAAGAGAGAAGCAAAGGGACCAACCTGGATCTTCAGCTTGACTCCTTGCTTGATTTCTCTCTCCCTTCATAGAGCTTATGCCTCTTCTCCTACTTATCCCACTCAATGAATACTTGTAGAGGCAAAGTAACAAAACACCATCAAAGCATCTTGATCTATTATATCATAAGCAATGCAGAATCAGAAATACATTGAACATACAATGTCATTCACAAATAACAACATTCACAAATACACGATTGTATGGAGGAAAACTAAAATAACTTTATTAATAGCAGAAGGGAGAATTACAACCCAACTGTTTGATCTAGCATCATCCTCCCAGCATTAAAGCCCTCTTCACCTCATGAAAAGAAACATCACCTAACAATACAATGCCCTTTCTCAAAGACAGACTATCAGCACTTCCTTACAAATTACCAAATTCCAGCCTCTAGATCTCTCAGATGAGGGATCCATTTATAGATGTCTACAAGGGTGTGAGTCATCTCTGGGTTTTTGATTAGTGTCATTCCACTTGTTGTTCTTGGTTCCACTCAGAGATTTTTTGGATCTCTTACTCATCCTTGGGCAAATTCAGAGAGGCAAGTTTCATAGGAGAAGTAAACTAGTGTCTTTTCAATCTCCTAGTCCCACTAGGATTGGTAGTTATCCTAGAAACAAACAATCAAAGCAATTTGAAATTTCCTATATGTATGATAGATAAGGGAGAAGCAAAGGGACCAACCTCGATCTTCCGCTTGACTCCTTGCTTGATTTCTCTCTCCCTTGACAGAGCTTGCGCCTCTTCTCCTACTTATCTTGCTCAATGAATACCTGTAGAGACAAAGTAACAAAACACCATCAAAGCATATTGATCTATTATATCATAAGAAATGCAGAATCAGAAATACATTGAACATACAATGGCATTCAAAAATAACAACATTCACATATACATGATTGTATGGAGGAAAACTTAAAGAACTTTATTAATAATAGAAGGGATAATTACAACCCAGTTGTCTGATCCAGCATCATCCTCCCAGTACCAAAGCCCTCTTCACCTCATGAAAGGTAAGATCACCCAATAATACAATGCCCTTTCACAAAGACAAACTATTAGCACTTCCTTACAAATTACCAAATTCTAGCTTCTAGATCTCTCAGATGAGGGATCCATTTATATATGTCTACAAGGGTGTGAGTCATCTTTGGGTTTCTGATTAGTGTCATTCCACTTGTTATTCTTGGTTTCACTTGGAAATTTTTTGGATCTCTTACTCATCCCTGGGCGAATTCAGAGAGGCAAGTGTCATAGGAGAAGTTTTGGAAGATTCCATGAGCATCCACTTAGCAAACTGTCTCGAACATTTGTCCATCCATGCTCATCGCACCCCATAGAAGGCCTCTTCAGTATGCATCACACCTGGCTAGTGTAGAAGTCAGTATGCATCACACCCTGATAGTGGAGCAGTCAGTATGGTCTAGTTATGGCCAGTTCTGAGTGGTTTTTCAAGTGGAACTTTTGGGGAATGATGTAAGCAGTTGACCATGATCCTTCAGGGTATGAAACAACACTTTTAGGGGTTAAAGAGCCTCTGGTTTATCGACATATAATATTGGGTTTGTAGTGCCTAAATATGTCTATAACAGTTGCCCCCTAAAGCATGAAGTTGTAAATCTTTTGATGTCGGGTGAAATGCTTTATCATGAGCATTTGAGGTATTCGAACTCGAAGGTGACCTGTATAAGATACAATGCAATACATCATCATCATATTATCTTCACGATCTATCTAAGGTGGGCATTCCCATGCTCAGCATTATAAATTCATTTTCATGTACATAGGACAAATAATCGTCTGCAATTGCAGACTAGTGATTCTTCATATGAAGAGTCATCTTCCATGGATTAGATGACTATCTGTGTAGCTTCTATACATTTGATGTCTTTATATCCCTGAATATATCGCAGCCCGGATAGATGAAACTAGATCCGGGGTCTTCAAACTTATTCAATCTTCACCCGATGTACAAGTTGATCCATGTGAAAAGGTGTACTGAAGTCGAACATGGAAAGACATCACCTGATTACCAGACAATAATGTAAGCTGTTAACAGGTGCAAGAGGAATCACTGATAATGATAATGACCCTCAAGGTACTATAGTACAATTGACATGGTGTGAATATATGATTCGATGTCAAACACCATGCAAAATCTTTTGGTCGAAGGCCATTGATGTAAACCTATCACTGGAAGTGAGAAACTTGCCATTAAGGCATGCAAGCTTCAAAGTACTGAAAGGGTTGTTTCTATGTCAACCTCTTGGATAATGAGCTAATGTCAAAAATAAGTGACCCATTGTAGGAGGGCCTTAATGTATCCCACATCTACGACATAAAAGGAAGCAAATGATTTTCTGGAGGTGAAAATGATCTGATGATATAAGGTTCAGGAATGGCGGTC
>APFE031258471.1:10099-39373 GCA_000404065.3 Pinus taeda
ACGACTTTTCAAGGATGTGTTGGATAGGATTCATGAAGTATAAACATGAAGCTTTCGAAAAGTTCAAGTCATTCAAAGCTTTGGTTCAAAGCGAATCATATCACAGAATCAAATGCCTCAGATCTGATCAAGGAGGGGAATTTACCTCAGATGATTTTTTTGATTTTTGTGAAGAACATGGGATAAGAAGGGAATTCTCTACTGCAAGGACTCCTCAGGAAAATGGAGTAGTGGAAAGGATGAACAGAACAGTTCAACAAATGGCTCGTGTTATGCTTGATGAGTCTGGAACTGCTACAACATTCTGGGGTGAAGCCGCATTTGGCACTGTTACTATTCTCAACAAGACAAACGTCCGAGTAAATAGCACTTAGACTCCTCATGAACTTTGCTATGTAAGACTCCCATAGTAAAATAATTCAAAATTTTTGGAAGCAAATGCTACATTAAAATGACTGATCAAAATCTTGGCAAGTTTGAACCTAGAGGAGATGAAGGCATTTTACTTGGCTACTCTCCCCATAGCCAAGCTTACAAATGTTAAAATAAAAGACATGGTAAAATTGTTGAAAGCATTGATGTAGTGGTTGATGAAGAAGGAAGCACTCCTAGGCAGGTAAAATCTAAATATTTCGAAGATGGCGAAGACTATCCGTCACCATCAAATCAGATTTATGACGAAGAAGAAACCCATGACGCACCAGAAGAACAGATAAGGATAGAAGAAAATAATCCATCCAGATACGTTCAAAAGAATCATCTAGAATCTCAAATTTTGGGGCAGGAAGAGGCAGGTGTACAAACATGAAGAACCATTTCAGAAGCTTCAAGATATCTAGCACTGCTCTCCTCCACTGAACCGCAAAATGTAAGAGAGGCTTGCAAACATGAATGTTGGATCAAGGCCATGGAGGAAGAACTCGAGTAGATTGAAAAGAATAACACTTGGGAGTTGGTTCCTAGAGCAAAAGATAAGAATGTCATAGGGACAAAATGGACTTTCAAAAATAAGCTTAATGAAAATGGGGATGTGGTTAGAAACAAGGCAAGACTTTTTTGTAAAGGATATGCACAACAAGAAGGCATAGGCTTTGAAGAAACTTTTGCTCTAGTTGCCAGATTTGAGGCTATAAGAATGTTCCTTGCTCTCTCTAGCTTTCAAAAGTTCAAAGTATTTCAGATGGACGTGAAATATGCCTTTCTAAATGGAGACTTAAATGAAGAAGTATATATTGAACAACCAGATGGGTTTATTCTTGGAAATGATCCAAAACTTGTATGCAGACTCAAAAATGCTCTCTATGGCCTTAAATAGGCTCCAAGGGCATGGTATTATCGGTTGGATAAGTACCTCCATCAACAAGGTTTTATAAAAGGATCAACTGATATCAATCTATATATAAAAATTGATAATGATAAGTTGCTGATACGTGTTGTGTATGTTGATGATATCATCTTTGGTAGCAATGAAGAAGACATGAGTCAAAATTTTTCCTTAGTAATGCAGAAAGAGTTTGAAATGTCCATGCTTGGTGAGCTCACATATTTTCTTGGTTTACAAGTCCAACAAAACAAAGACAACATTTTTCTATTACAAACCAAATATCTCAAGCAGATCTTGAAAAAATATGCGATGGAGGATTCAAATCCAGTATGTACCCCTATGGTGACAGGATGCAACCTCAGCGAAAATGATGAATCAGCAGCAGTTCATCAAACAACCTATAGATCCATGATTGGTTGTCTACTCTATCTAACAGGTACCTGACCAGACATTATGCATGCAATGGGAATAGTTTGAAGGTTTCAAGCAAATCCAAAGGAAACTCATCTTTAGGAAGTTAAGAGAATTTTCAAGTATCTTCAAGGAACTCAAAACTATGGCTTATGGTATCCTAGAGGTACAGATCTCATAGTTCATGCATACACAGATGCGGATTGGGGAGGAAGCGTGGATGATAGGAAAAGTACTAGTGGTGGTGCATTCTTCATGGGTCATAGATTAATATCTTGGTTCAGCAAGAAACAAAGCTCTATTGCATTATCTACAGCTGAAGCAGAATATGTAGCTGCGGCATCTTGGTGCACACAACTCCTTTGGATGATGCAAACATTGCAAGATCTTCAAATCACTTGTACTCCACCTATATCCTTTTTTTTTTATAATACAAGTGCAATCAGTATTTCAAAGAATTTTGTCATGCATTCAAAGACTAAGCACATACCGATCAAGTATCATTTTCTCCAAGAGAAAGTGCTTGAACGAAAGGTCAAATTGGAGTATGTTCCCTCTAAGGAACAAATTGCTGATATCCTCACCGAACCACTGCCGAGGGAGACCTTTGAATAGCTCAGAAAAAGGCTGGGGGTAGTTGATGCATCATCTTGCTGTCAAATCTTGTCTATTTCAGAGATTGTTGTACGCGAGTTTCATATGGGGTATACGCGTACATATGCTGGTACAACCGACTTGAAGAAAAGAAAGGATGAGAAGAGTCTGATATGGGTCTGTCGGAGACCATCTGGGATAGGTTCAGGGGGAGCATATATTCTTCTAATAATGCATTGTTGGCATTATCGTAGAAGATCTTGGTTCAATTCTTCAGTTGTTTTGATAATTGCTGTCGATATTATGTCTTATATTTCTTTGTTGAGGTCATGTAATGGCCTATCTTGGTTTCCCCACTATTCCTAGGATGGATAATCTAATGTGCTTATTATATCATGTATCCCCTCTTGGTTGGGAGTCATATGTATGAAGTCTTTGGTGATACAAAGGTTAGTTATGATGTATAAAGTAAGATTTCTTTTGTAGAACATCTTCTTGAAGATCTTTCCTATATGTCAGGGGGAGCTTGGACAACATAGCACAACAGAGATTTCAGCATGTACTCAGGGGGATCATCACCCTTTACCCTTGATGTCAAAGTGGGAGGAAAGACCTTGAGTGACTTTGGGTTACCATCAAGTCCAAAGGGGGAAATTGTTGGCATTGTGACATAGGTTTGGCACAGGTTTGGCTCAATAAAATAACTGTTTTCCTTGATGGAAACTCACTCAAATAGTATATCACAAGTTTAGGCTCTCAAAAGATAAGAAAATGAGATACCTGCAGGTTCTTGTTCACAAAGCTGTGGTCATCAACAGGTTCCACAGGTGCGTTGATGAAAAGGTGCGGACATATTTGTAGGTGTATGAACAAAATGTGTGGACGTAAAGTACACACACTTTCATGCAAAGAAAAATGCATGCACGTGGGTTGGTCCATGGTTTAGTCTGACATTTTTGATCCTATGGTCTTGGTCTGTGGTTTTGTATCTAGAATATTGAACCCAGATCTTGGGTCCCTAGTATTGGATCTCTATGGTTTTGGACCATGGTTTGAGTAAGGCCTAGTCTATAAAAGGGAAAGGAGATGAATTAGCTTTCTACAAATGTGTTGGAAATCTTAAGAAGAGCAAGATCTAAAATACTAGTGATCGGTTGGTGAGTTATAGCTGGACCTGAATCAAGGAAAAACCTGAGCATTACAAGACGGATCTATTGATGGGTCGAGATCTCTTTGGCGCATGATCAGATCTGTGAATTTGATAGTCTGGGGTATAATTGAGTCTAATAAAGTATCTATACCCGCAGGTCCATAGGCTAGACACAGCACAGGTGTGGATACCCACAGGATCCACACAACGCAGGTGCGGAGATTTGCAGGCTAGACATAACACAGGTGTAGAGATCTGCAGGCTAGACAAAACGCAGGTGCGGAGACTCGCATGCTCGACATAACAGAGGTGCGGATACTTGTATATTTTTATTGGTGAAGTTGCGGACCTTTCTTGAAATATGTTTTAGCAAATTTTGTCTATTACTAGTGTTTAGGATTCTGAATTGGTGTACGGTTGTTGTGTGCTGAGAAATTATTGATTTAGTATTTGTACAAGGAAGTTGGTTGATTACAAATCTATTTGATGTTTGATTGATATTCATGGATCCAGTATGAAAATTTATGAAACATGGTCCCTGGAAGAAAAGATAAGGTTGAAGCCTTTAGTAGGTCAGTACTTACGTACTAGTACCTCAGCTACTACAAGAGCTAAGGGGGTTATAGCTCCCTTCCAGGAGAGTCTGAAGAATGAGAGAAGGTTTTAGCCTTCTATAGGTTGAAGCCTGCGTACTAGCATAAGACCGTGCCAGTACAAAATCATTGTAAAAAGAAGTTTCTAATTGAAAGAAGATAGAGACATATTGCAATAGGTGGTTTTCACCCACATTCGGTTTCCACCTTATACCTTGTGGTCTTTGGTGTGACCATCTACTCTATTTTTCTTGTTCCTGTTTACTGTTATATGGTTCTGACACACAGATTAATGATCAACATAAATTAAATTATAAGTCCGGAAGGTATACGCAAGATTTATTAGTTAGATCTGCAAATGTTTGTATAAATTGAAAAAGAATTTGATAACACTGATTCACGCCACCTCTCAGTATTAGTTTCAACAGAAACCTATAGGATGATCCTGTACGAATTATAAGAAACCTATAGGATATGACCGAGAGCTAATTGTGAGGTGTTGTGGGTGTTGGGAAGCTTGGAAAAGGTGTGTGATGAGTGGGACGGGGTGTTAGAAGGTCTAGGAACACTCATGAGTCAATATCCAAGATCAGAGATGACTAAATTCGCTCAACGTATCTAGGGGAATTTTAATGAAAAATGACAAACGAACTAGTGATGGTGATGGTGGAACAAGAGATGGCTAGGGTGGATGAAGTGGAAGGTGGCTGCTGGTGATGAAGTTTGGGTCTCATCCTGAAGTACCTTATTTGGTTAAAACATGTGTGTTTTACAAGAACTATGCAACAAGATACATTTTCATAAACTAGAAAACCATGAATCAATTGCCTATATTTTGCATGAAGAATGTGTTGAAGGGAATGAAAGCATGAGTGAGATCTTATTGTAGAAATGGAGTAATGGAAAAATATGACAACGAAATGAACCAAATTCTAAATCAAGACAACAAATTCCACAACTCATGCAAGAACTAGAAATTAGTGTTTTTGGGTCTCCTAAGGGGCCTCTTCCTCAAGTCATGGTCCGAGAGGGAGGCAGTGAGGCCGAGACACCTGCTGACAACCTTTTTCTCCTTGCTAACATGCTAATTGAAAGAAGGCATAAATGGAAGAAAAATAACATACAACCAATCTAATATACACTGTTGTAATGGAAATGTAGCTACTAAGAAAATGAGCAATTAAACTATGAACCTATGCTAGTATACATGTATGATAAAGAGGAGCCTTTGATACTAGGTTTTGATGCTAACCCAAGAGCTTTAGCCCTCCGATTTAACTCAATGATATCTCAAAACAAAACTCATTCTTATTATCAAAACATTGGACTACATAAAAATTGATCACAAGTCTTGCAGCTTGAAAATAGAGTAGAGTTTTACAATAAAAAATCCAAATCCTACTAAGGTCCTAGGCTTCTCTACTTATACATCTGAAGTCTCCAAGGAATTCTCTAAAATTAGGGAGGGTCGGCTTCAAAATTCAAGATAAACTGGTGCTTTCTCGGTTTCCTTCTAGTCCTGATGATTTGGTTGTTTTCACTCCGAGATGATGAAGGAATATTTGAATGGAGGGGCAATAAATGAGGAGGATTTTTCTCCTATAATTCCTCTCCCTTGTCCCATTGAGTTTTTACTAAGTTCTTTGCCCAAATTCTTTGCTTTTATCCTTTAATCCTACATTAAATGCACATTAGACCACAAAGCAAAATATCCAACCCTAACTCTCCTCATAAACAAAATATAATCAAAAGTATGCAATAAGTTATGAGAATAGTTGGTTTCACTAAGTTAGGATGTGAATTATGGACCATATCATTACCCAATGATGAGGCTCATCATCACCCCCATATTAAAAGTGTTTCTCATCCTCTGAACAACTTAGTAAATATCCATGTCCTTCATGGCTCTAGTAGCCTATCTGACATCCCATGCCTCTGTTGTGGTTTCTTCTTCTTGTTCGTAGAAGCCTGCTTTCTTTTCTACTTCTTTCAACTGCCTCTTTTCTTCTTCTTCATTTCTCCCTTCTAACATCCCTAGGAGTAGTGGTGGACTATGTTCTATGCCTATCCAATTTACCTTCAACCTTTGCATTCATTGCTTATAAATAGGTGTCATGTTGAGTGCCTCTCTCAACCTTAGAGGGGAGTGATATTCTCTTATCTTCAAGCTGTGTGGTAGTGTGCTCCATCTCCTTAGGAAAACATGTATACTCTCATCTCCTATAAGCCTAAAAATATCCTCAAAATGTGAAATTTCTTCCTCTTGGGTAGCAAGATATCTAGGTGCTAGGTGAGGATCATTTGCAATAAAATTATAGGTATTGATTAGTACCATGGGATTTGATTGTTCAGCTTTGATGAAAAGAGGTTCATTTTTCTCTCTCTCAAATATTCTTTTGATCTTTGTAGCTCTTGAATGCTCATGGTTTATCCATGACGCCAAAGCCATTAATTGTAGATCTCTTAGCTAGGAATTAGGGTCCCAAACATTCATGTCTATGAGTGCGATGTTGTGCAAATAAAACTCAACCATTTTGGCCCTATCCTTTAGTGTACTTTGATCACAAAGATCAATAAACTACCTGTAGTCCTGAAATGGCATGGTGTCCCTTTGTGTTAGTGTTTTAATATGAAACTAAAACCATTGTTCTTCGAGGTAAAGAGCATAGGATTTAGTTGGCATCCTACAATAGATGGCCTCCAAGGAGAGGCTAGCCCTACATGCTAGTTGGTTCTCTCTTTCCTGCAGTTGTCCCCTTAGCCATGCATTTTCTCTCACAAGTTGACTTCTCATGATTGCTTCTCTTTCCCTTAAGCCACTTAGCTCTTTGCCCATTTCTTTGAGTTTCTATTTAATGAGACCAATCTCTTCCACCCATTTTGACTTCACAATTTTCATCCATCGGTGGGTTATGGCCCTCTCCTTCTCAAGTTCGAAAAGCAATAGGATGGAATTTGTTTTAGAAATTACCTTGCCTCCTTCAATAAACCGGTAATAGGACTCTAGGTTAGGTTGGGGGCTTGGTTCCTTTGTCTCTAGGTCTTCTTGTTATGTTTCTTGCTGCTCCCCTACCTTGCTTTCCAACTTTTGTGCTTCCTATAGTTTCAGCAGAGTATCCTGTAGGACTGTTTTCGCTTCCTGTAGGTTTTGTTGTGGATCATGTAGGATGGCGTTACCCTTTGACAAAATTGATCTAGTACTAGGCCTCCTTACATAGGTGATTGGTGACTTAGGGGAAGGAATTTTGTCTCTTTGTGTAGTGGAATCTTCAATCTCAATAGGAATTTTTGTTGATATTTATGGCTTCCCTTATTTGATTCTTGTGCTCTTTCTTCTTCTGAAATATAGTGGTGTTTTCCTCCTTTTTCCTTTTTCCTTGATTGGGGTGCTGGGAGCAGTGAAAGTAGCTACTACCTCCCTCTCAAAGGCCTCTAGAGACACCCTAGGTGACTTCTCCTTGTGTTATTTACCTTATATTTCAATGCCTTCTTCCTCTTTGTTTTTCCTATATTTTTCCTATTGTGGTTATTCCTCATTTCCATCAGTTTCTTCCTTAGTTTCCTCCTCTATTTCATCACCATCCTTCTTATATTCTCTCTCTTCTTTTGGTTCATCATGTTTTTCACTATCATCTTATTCTTCATCCATCTCATCCGTATCTAGCTCTGTATCTTCCTCTACCTGTTTTGCCTCCTGCTCACTGACAGAAGGACTAACATGATAAGTGAGGGTTTTCATTTCATCCTCTGCTGGAAAGTCTCTCAATACTGACCATGTTATAGGGATTATGAGGTTTTGGAGGTCATCTTCAATGCAGATCCTAATCAACACATGGTGAGCCAATTGTTGGGAATTCCCTTCCTTCACATTGTTGTTGGAGTCTATTAGTGATTGCATCAAGAAATAGGGTATGCTCAGTCTTTGGTGAACTGGTGTTTCTACCCCAAATATTAATTCTTCAAGGATCCTAAAATGATGGCCATAAAAAACACTATATCTACCCTCACGTGAGGTATTTTTGATGATTTGGCAGCCTACCTAACTCCATGGGTATGGCAGACTATCCCTTCTCACTCCATTTTGGTCCTCAGTGGGTTGTTCAACTTCTAAAAAGAATTTCATCTTTGCCACCTTATTGTCTCCTTTGTCTTCTTTTCTCCATGGAATTCCTAGGGGAAGTGTGGTGACCCTATTGATGAGATTTGGGGTGAGACCTACAATGAGGCCTCTAACTAAAATAGTGACATGGATTCTGTTGTGTGGAGTGAGGTAGTGAGAAAATTCTTGAGCCACCTCATCATCGTACCCTCTGAATTTTTCAAAAAAACCCATCCAGTTGTGTCTTGTAAATATTTCAAGCACCTGGGGGTGTTGTTGTGTCCTCACAGTGTTTGTGGGTTCTCTCCTATTAAACCCAATTGTCATCTTGCTGGTGAAGCTTAAGGAGAAAATGAGAGGGTTGACAGAATTTTTTTTAATGCAGGAGCAAAACAGAGTTGACTATGTCTGTAATTCACCTCTCACAGTTGCTAAATTCACTAGATTTTAGAGTATTTCTAGTTCATTCAATTGTCAATGGGGATGCAATTTTAGAGCCTACCTCTTTAGAATGGTGGCAGTGGAAAATTCCTGTGATATCCCCTCTTGAACTCATCTCTGCCCATCCTGTAGACGCCCTCTATGTATCCTATAGACTGATACTGTAGACTATATCCTGTAGGACTTTCTATCCATGCTCCTATAGGAATTCCTATGCCGAACAATGGGTCCTTTCTTGTGGTGGGTGGCCAGAGTTATGAGAGCGACTTGAGTGAGGAATTTTTGAGGAGGTGGAATGCATGAATGCATGCGAAGGATTTTTTATTTCCCTTTATAGTGTTTTGGGGTGAGGTGGTGTGCTGGAAGTAGAGGTACATTTCCATTTTTGGACCTTTGGTACCCACTCCCACCTCATCATTTCCCACTCCTCATAATTAGCTCCCACCTCATAGATCTATAGATTAACCACTTCTTGTCCTAATCCTCCTCTGTCTTTGATTTGACTGTAGCCACGTGTGAGAGGACACCTGGTTCTGCATGTGTTGACTGAACGAAGGTGGCGAAGTTAACTGGCCACCTTTTCACTTATAAATCAACTATTTTGTAACCCTTACAACTTTTGATTAAATGATGAATATCAATGAGCGAGTAGGATACTTACCTGTGGTTTCGATGCCATGTTGTAGTTGTCAAATATCAGAGGTGATGCATTTTTTATTTGCTACATGTCATTCTTCTTCCGACTCTTGTTGTCTGCTAATGTTTTCTTTCATTTTTCAGGTATCTGTGACTAAATATCTGATGCTGCTACTGTTGTGGAGCTATTGGATCATCCTAGTGAGGTCTTGTTGCTGGTGATTGGAATTTTGTGGGATAGGCTACTACACGATTTCCTATAGGATGTCTTGTAGCTACTTCTCCCTCAGAATTCTTTAATCATGCTGTTGGATGGGGCTATGAGGATGGTGTAATGAATGGAAAGAAGGAGTAGGATTTTGTGTAGAGCAACGGACACTTAGTTAATGGTCTTACTCCTCTCTCTTTTCCCTTTTTTCCTTTTCTTCCATGACTGGCAGAAACTGTTGAAGTTGATCTTTTATTGTTTTCGATGGTGAGTGCAGGGATGATGATGGTGGGTGAGGTGAGGTGTTAGATCATGCCTAGGTTGAATTTTAGGGGCTTGAAAAACCTACCATGTGCCCTCAGATTTCTTCCTGTAGGTTCTCCAGGCCACTGTAATTCCTACATGATCATCTTGTAGGTTTTCAGGGGATCCTGTAGAAAATATAGTCTTTGCATAAATCGAAGCAATAGAGTAGAAAAAATGATAAAAATGATGGAGGGATGCATGGTAAAGAATGGATGAGATGAATATGTGTGAGGTAGGGTTCCCTTTGGATCCTCTTTTTTCTCCTTGACTATCTTTCTCACCCACCTGCAAATACCAGTTATATATTTTTCTTTCTCTCTCTCTTTTTTTTTGAAAAAAAAACTAGGCTGCTTTAGAGAGGTTTTCACCCTAGTTGTTTGCCCTAGGCACCTGAAGGAAGGTTTTCACCTAGGGATATTCTTCTTCTTTTTTCCTATTTTTTTCATGATTGGGCTACCTTACAAGGTTTTCAACCCAAATATGGGACTCATGCGCCTCATGGAGGTTTTCACCTGAGTCCTTATTCTTTCTTCTCTTTTTTTCAGTGACTTGATGAGGGAGGAGCTAGAACTTGCTCCACCATCATCACTATTTTATTGATATTGTTAATGAACTCTTGTTTTGATAAAGGTCTCTTGTACATTTTCAATCGGTTCCCATTAACAAGCAATGAAATGGCTTCTTCATCTATAGTTTTGATTTTCACTGAACCATTATCATGGAATATTTCAACAACATAAGGTTTGAGCCATCTTGTCCTTAGCTTTCCCTTGAAGTATTTATACCTAGAATCATATAATAATGCCCAATTTCCCCCCTGAAATTGTTCCTCCTTAATATGCTTATCATGCCAGATCTTCCAATGAAGTTGAACTATTTCTGTATGTACAAGGGCATGCATTTTGAATTCATCCAAGCCATTCAATTAGAACAATATCTCTTTATGTGCACGACTGAGATCCAAATCTAGTTGGGTTGCCATCCTCAATGTGTTATATTCAAACTCAATGGACAACAAGGATTTTTTCCCATAGACCAGCTCATAGGATGTAAACCCAGTGGTGTCTTCCATGTGGTATTATAGGCCTAGGTGGCCTCAATTAGTCTTTCTACCCAATCCTTCCTGCTGCTACTCACTACATTTGTTAAGATGCCATCTAGTGCCCTGTTGGTCACCTCCACTTGCACATTAGCTCTTGGATGATCAGGAATGGAGGTCCTATGCTTGATATTGTGATGGTTGAGCAGTTCTTCAATGATGTTGGAGGTAAAGTAGCTGCCTTGGTCTATTACTATCTCTATATTGTACCAAAATTTATAGAATACATTCTCCCTTTGGAACTCAACCACCTTCTCTTCTGTTCCTACCTTAATTGCCTTGGATTCAGCCCACTTAGTCAAATAATTAGTGCACACAATAATTTATTGTTTTCGCTTTGAAGGAGGATTGATAGGCCAAATGAAGTCCATGCACCACTTTTCAAATGGCTCGAAAGTCAATTCAAGATGTAGGGGAATTTCATCTCTTGGAGTAGGCTTTCCCATCCTTTGGCACTGATTACACTGACTGGTGTACTTTTTCACATCCTGATGAAGAGTGGGCCAATAATAGCTTGCTTGTAACACTTTGAAATTTATCCATTTTACAGCAAAGTGACATCCACAAGGCCCATCATGACAGGTCAGAAGGATGTTGAAAGCATCCCCTTCCCTTACACACCTTCTCAAGATTTGATCTAGGCCAAGTTCGAAATGATTTCCCCCAATCTAGGTGAAGGGGGCACTTTTCCTAACTATCTTGCTCTTTTCTTTGGAGGGCAAGTTTGGTGGGAACTGTGCTTATACCAAATAGTTTTCTATATGATCAAAACACTGAGAGAGAAGTGAAATAGCAAACAAGTGCTTGTTTGGCAACTCGTTGTCCACCATTAATTCTTCACCTACGGGCAGATTCACCCTAGATAAAAAGTTTCCAACAATGTTTTCCTTACTAGACTTATCAACAATGGTTAGATCAAACTATTTTACTAAAAGAAATAATCTTATAATTCAAGCCTTCACATCTGGTTTGTTCATTAAATATTTGATGGCAGCATGGTCAGTATGCACACTAGCTAGGAGTTTCTTTTCTGTCACTGTATAATTTAGCTCAGCCCTCGATAAGTTCTTACTAATAAAATAGATGGCATAAGGCAGTTTTTCCTCTACCTGATCTAAGGCTATTCCTATGGATTTGAGTGAGGCGTCAACCTCTTGATAGCTTTTTGACCATATAAACTCATAATATTTGGCCAACAACCGAAATAAAGGAAAGGCCAACTTGTTGAAGTCATTTATGAACCTTCGATAGTATCCAACTAACCCTATGAAGCTCCTGACATCTCTCTACTTTTGTGGAGGTGGGACCCTTTGGATAGCTTCTATTTTTTTCGGGTCCACCTGTAGTCCTTGCTGAGATATTGAATGACCTAGCATAGTCCCTTCAGTAATTAAGAATTGACATTTTCCAGGACTAAGAGATGGGTTCATTTCAATGCATTTGTGTAGTACCTTTCCTAGGTTAGTCAGGGCTTGTTGAAAATCACAACCATAAGGTGGAAAATCATCCATGTAAATTTCCATTGCATCATGTACTAATTCGGCGAAAATGTTCAATACTACTCTCAGGAAAGTGGTAGGAGCATTGCATAGGCAAAAAGGGAGGACCCTATACGAAAAAGTGCCCCAAGGAGAGGTGAATGTGGTCTTATTATGGTCTTCTGGGTAGATTTGGATTTGGTTATACCCATTGAATCCATCTAGGAAAGAAAAATAAAAATTCCCTGCGAGGCTGTCTAGAAATTGGTCAATGAAGGGTAGGGGAAAATGATCCTTCTTTGTCGCTTTTTTCAACTCCCTATAATCAACACAAATCCTCCACTTACAATTTTTCTTGGGAACTAATACTAAAGGGGAGACTCGCTCACTCTCAGAGATAGGGTAAATGAATCTTGCATTATTAGTTTTTTCAGTTCTTCTTTGACTATATCTTTAAGAGTTGGATTCATCCTCCTTTGTGGTTTTTGGACTGGCTTGCAACCTTCTTTGATGTATATGTGGTGACTACACACTGAGGGGTGTACTCCCTTCATTTCCTTGTAATTCCAAGCAAAGGATTCTAAGTTTTCTTCTAACATGTTGCATAAATTTTCCTCTTCGAGAGCAGAAAGGGATGGATTAATTTTCAAGGTTTTCTCTAGGCCGAATTCTATGGTGTTGAGATGGAGTGGGTTGGGATCGGCCAGGCATAAATCAATTGGATGATTGTTCTGGGTTTCCCTTACTTGTTCTTCTAATGGTCACAAACCAGGGGTTGGAATTTGGAGCATGTGTTCAATCAATTCATCCTCATCTCAATGTCCTCCTCCCATGGTTGCTTCTAAAGCATAAAGTTGGGTGTAATAAACCTCATCTTCTTCCTCCTCCTCGAACCATAAAGGTAAATCATGCTCTAGAGAAGTTTGATCAGGAGGGTATAGGAGTAACTACTTGGATATCTGCCCATTCTTGATGGTGATATTCCCAGGTCTATAGCTAATGTAAGCATCGAATGTGGCCAACCATTCCCTCCCAACGATGGGAGGATAACTAGTGAGCTTAGCCTTAGGCTGGAGAACTAGAAAATCCAAAGGGTACTCTGAGGAGTCAACGAAGACCATCACATCCTCCACAATTCCTTCAGGGGTGACTGTGGAATGGTTTGCAAGTTGTAGAACTGTTGTGGTCTTCCTCAGTTACCCTTGGAGGTTGAGTTTGAGCATGGTGTCCTTGTTCATCACCTTAATGGCAGCCCCAAGATCGATTAGAGTGTGTGGGAAAATGGTGTCATTGATGTTCACATCTACTATAGGGCTTCGAGGGTCCAAATATTTCAGACATATTTCCTGCCCTAGCATTAAGTCAAACAACTTCCCAATGACGTTAATGGTAGGGGAATCCATTTTTCTTCTTCCTGGATGCTTGAAGCATTTCTCCTTAATCAACTTATTGTAAATGGGGACATCTTTTATTGCTTGGAGAAGGGGGATATTTACACATAGATTTATCAATTCTCCCAAAAGTTCAGTTTCTTCTAGGGTAGGCTGGAGTGGTTGGGGTAATCTCTCAGGAAAAGGTGGACTTACTTTAAGGTTGCTTTCGTATCTTTCTTTCTCGACCTCCTTATGTGGAGGGGGATGTTGGTTATCCGGGAGGACTCTCCCTGATCTTAGGTTAATCTCCTAGATTTCCACAACATAAGCTGGATATGATGTCTCTCAATTGTATACTTGCTGAGCTTGCCTATTGTTTGGGTTTGGATTTGGATAGGTAGGAATATGGGGTTGCTTGGGTGGAGCAGACTATAGGAGTTGTGATTGGGTAGGTGGTGGAGGCAATAGAGGTGGAGCATTGTTGTATTTGGGTCTACACCCCTGGAGTGGTGTATTCCACTAAGGTTGTGGTAGAGCATAAGGTTGAAATGAGTGGCGGGTTGGCTGGGAATGATATTGAGATGCATAGGACCAAGGAGGATGTCTAGACAGGGAAGGATGAGCAGGGGGTCCCCAAGAAGGTATAACTATGTTTTGGTTGGGGTTGTAATATTCATGGGATGACCCTTGTATTCCCTGCTGGTATGGTTTAGGCAAAGGAGGCCTCCTTTGATTAATGTAGAAAAGCTACTCAGTGACCCCTTCAACTCCTTGATTTACATTTTCAAGTCCGGGTAACAAAGGGCACTTGTCTGTGAAGTGGTTTTGTTCATAGACCAAGCAAATTTCAATACAATTCAATGGGAATTCATTCCTAGGATGCCCCATGGTGCATCTACGACAAAAGATGGCCAAGGCTTTTTCTTCTTCCTCTTCATTCATTTTGATGTTCACGGTGTCCATATGTAAGGCAAGGGTTTGTAACATCTCACTTTTGAAATCTTCCACCATATTTCGTATTTCACCCTTAATGGATGAGTTATAAGATGATGTACTCGCCATAGGTTGACTACCCCTAACCTTTTTCCTAGCTTCCCTAGAATGGTTTCTAAAGGTAGTGTTGATATCCTCATAGGGCAATTGGTAGATATCTTCTCTTGCTAACAAGTGTAAGGTATCAAGAAGGTCTTCTCTTGCTCCCATGAGCAGAATGAACTTTAGTGACTCAGGGTCAAGTGTGCACCTGGCCCTTTTGTAACTGAGCTGGAATCTTTCTTCGTAGTATTCTAAGGATTCATCCTCACCTATGGTCATCCTGAAAATTTCTTATTTAGTATCCTTTGACCTACAATAGTCCTAATATTTGTTGTTAAAAAGCTGCTCCATATGAGCCCAAGTTGTGATGCTATCTCTAGGTAAGCCCACGAACTAGTGCAATGATGCATCCTTGAGGGTAGATGGAAATAGTTTTAACTTTTTCTCATCATCTGTATAGTCATAGGTTCAACATATAACAAAAAACTCAAATATGAAAGTGTCAGGGTCTCCTTTGGTTAGGCCAAGGAAATGAGGTAGAGAAGAGGGACTTATATTCTTCATCTTAGTGTCCCTGTTGGTTTCCTTGATGGGGAAGGCACCCTTAATTCTCTCTCTATTCGCTCTGTCATTTCGGGTTTCAGCCATTGTTTCAGTAGGAATGGGTTCCTCTTCTTCCTCTTCCCCTATAGGCTATTCAAATACGTAAGGTTGCTCACCTAAAGGTTCCTCTAGTTCACAGCCACTGAAGAAGAGAGAAGGTTGGCTATTGGATGTTGTGGGGGTATTTGGCAAGAAATTCCCTAAATTGTTTGTATTCCCACGAGGCATGAAAGAAAATGTTTATGGGTTTCATTTTGTAATTTTTTTTAAGTTTGAAAGTACTTTGTAGAAATGAAATTGCTGATTGAATGAAATTCACTAATAGAATGAAAAGGCTACTTGTTGAATTGAAATTCTATTGGAAAAATGGAAAGGAAAGAAGATAATGAAAAGTGAAAGGGAGCTACTAGATTACATTTGAAAAAATAAACTGGTGGCAGAAAATTGAAGACAAGAAGTAGAAGAAAAGAAAGCAGTAATCACATTCTACTTAGACACCTCCCCGGTAACGATGCAAAAAATGATGAGCACCAGTATTGCAGCAAGGATGCTACAACTCTTGGGTTACCAACTTTACTTATTAGCCCAGGGTTCATACAAACTTGGAGGTGACAATGCTATATGCATAAGTAAAAGTGAAGGTCCTGCCTATTGTCACTATTTATCCGGTGAGAGACCCTAGGGGTTCCAAGCCAGAATTCTATAGAGTTATAATAATGTTGATTCTTTGGTGGAAGAAGAGAAAATCTATTCTAAGAGAGCTAGACTACTACAGTAATGAAGAAAACAACATGTAATGATTAATCACACCATATCCTAATTAACCATTTAAATAGATATGCTAAGAAAAATTGATAAATCATCACTAACGTAATGTATCTATCTAAGATACAACAGTAAAGAGCATCAAACCATACTAACGTGTAAGAAAGAAAACTAAACTAAATCTATTTTCATTTTTTTTGGTTTTTTAGGCTAAATCAAGTATGCAAATTAATTGTTCTTGTGGATTTGAGAGGTGGATGGAAGGCGATTGACGATGGCTAAAAGGCTTATGGAGTGGTTGGATGGTGCGGAAGGGTCCTAGTAGGCTTTTTCTGACTAATTAAAGGTTTCCCATCAATTCAGCCTCAAAGAGGTTGTTTTAGGAAAACCTATAGGATGTACTAGAAACCTACACGATGATCCTATAGGAATTATAGGAAACATACAGGATACGACCAAGAGGTAATTGTGAGATGTTGGAGTTGTTGGGAAGCTTGTCAAAGGTGTGTGATGAGTGGGATGGGGTGTTAGAAGGTATATGAACACTGAGGAGTCAATATCCAAGATCAAAGATGGCTAGATTCGCTAAATGTATCTAGGGGAATTTTCATGAAAAATGAAAAAAAAACTAGTGAGGGTGATGGTGGAACAAGAGATGGCTAGGATGGATGAAGTGGAAGATGGCTACTGGTGATGAAGTCTAGATATCCTCCTGATCTACCTAATTTTCTTAAAACATGTGTGTTTTCCAAGAACTATGCAACCAGATACATTTTCATAAACTAGAAAAGCATGAATCAATTACCGATATTATGCATGAAGAAAGTGCTGAAGGGAATGAGAGCATGAGTGAGATCTTGTTGCAGAAGTGGAGTAATGGAAAAATATGACAATGGAATGAACCAAATGCTGAATCAAGACAACAAACTCCACAGCTCATGCAAGAACTAGAAATATGTGTTTTTGGGGTTGCTGAAGGGTCTCTTCGTCAAGTCATGGTCCCAGAGGGAGGAAGTGAGGCTGAGACACGTACTGAAAATATTATGGTGATCATTTTTCTCCTTGCCAACCCTCTCATTGAAAGAAGGCACAAATGGAAGGAATCTAACATACAACCAATATAATCTACATTGCTATAATGGAAATGTAGCTACTAATCAAATGAACAATTAAACTATGAATGCATGCTCACACACGTGTATGATAAAGAGTAGCCTTGGCTGCTAGGGTTGGGCCCTAACCCAAGAGCTTCAGCCTTCCGATTTAACTCAGTGTTGGCTCAAAAAAAAACTCATTCTTATTATCAAAACGATGGATTACATAAAAAACTGTCACAAGTCTTGCAACTCGAAAATAGAGTAGAGTTTACAATAAAAAATCTGAATCCTACTGAGGTCCTAGGCCTCTCTACTTATACATATGATGTCTCCAATGAATTCCTTAAAATTAGGGAGGCTTGGCTCCCAAAATCAAGATAAACTAGTGCTTTGTCTTTCACTTGCTTAGTTTCCTTCTAGTCCTCGTGATTTGGTTATTTGCACCCCAAGCTGATGGAGGAATATTCGAATGCAGGGGTAGTAAATGAAGAGGATTTTCCTCCTATAATTCCTATCCCTTGTGCCATTTGATTTTTGACCAAGGTCTTTGCCAACATTCCTTGCTTTTATCCTTTAATACTACACTAATTGCACATTAGACCATAAAGCAAAATATCCAACTCTAGCTCATCTCATAAACAAAATATAATCAAAAGTATTCAATAAGTTATGAGAATATTTGGTTTCACTAAGATAGGAGGTGAGTTAAGGCCCATATAATTACCCAATGATGAGGCTCATTAGTTATGGTGTTGTTGCTCGGTACTTAGATCTTTTTCCTAGCCAGATAATATTAATGTTCAACAACTCTGGTACAATAAGTGGAGTTTTATTTTAGTATTGTAAATTCAGAATTTGTGGTGCGTTTCTTTGGTTAGGTAGTACACTTCACATGGTGATGCGGTCGGTGGTGGTGGTGGTGGTGCTGGTTGTATGCCTCGACAGCGAGGGCATGCCCAAAGAGTAGGTATAAACCAAAGTACAGATGAATGCCAATAGAATGGAGAGCCTAGACCAGACTATAAGATGACTGAGAGTCATAGCTCTACTGCAGACATGCCCTGTCCCAAGCCGACTCCTTGAGCCACATAGAAGCTCAGGTCACCTTGGAGTCCATACCAGGCTAGTTGAAAAACATACAACTCAACATTGATAAACTGAGGGAGCATAGGTAGGATGGCATGAGAGAATTGGCTGCTTATATAAATGATCTTGAGCATATGCAGAATCAAACCCTGGACTCAGTCGAAGGTCTCTGACATCAACTCCAACGCGCAAATGACCATCTCCTCACCCTGGAGACTCGGGTGGAGCACATTGATTATCATATGCATGAACGTGCTTCTTCCTTTATTTCACCTCCTACGATTCCTCCCAATCCCCTTCCTTAACATGTAATTGTGAGGCATGTAATTTTTCTCTTTATGTGCCTACAATAACCAAAGACACCGAGTGCCTTGGCTTCTCTTCTGCCTTCTTATTATTTAGAGCAAGGCTTGTGTCAGATCTTAAGCTTTTGACACTTTATTTTGTTGCAGTGGTGACGTATTTTGTTCACACTTATGTTCTGACAATGTAATGAATGTTTTTTACCAAAAAAATAGTTATTTAATTGTCTTTAAGACTGGATAGATAAAATAAGTGTTGAAATGAAGATCATTTCAAGAAAATCAAATTGTTAATTTTTGAATGGTATATGAAGCTTTGTTAATTTTTTAATGGTATATAAACCTTTGTCAATGATTTAATTTTGTTAATTTTTTAATGGTGTATGAACCTTTGTTATTACTTTAATTGTTTTTAATAGTGGATAGATAAAGAAAGCGATGAAGTGAAACTCATTTCAATAAAATCAAATTGTGAATTTTTTAATGGTATATTGTTAACGATTTAATTTTGTTCATGTTTTTAATGGTATATGAACCTTTGTTAATAATTTAATTGTTTAATTGAGGCTTCTATGATCCATATTAGGTTTAAGAGAGATTTTTCAACGTAAATCACAAGATATTTCATTTGTCGACGCGTTTCGAAACAACAAGTATGGTTCATCATCAGGACAAGTTAAACTACTCTAATTTTTTATTTAACTAAACCGTTGAATTAATATTAATTTGTTTTTAATTAGTTTTTTTTTAATATTATAAATGTAAATAATAGTATAACTTACTATTTATGTATTACCCTAATATTTATAACTTTTATATTTAACTACTGTAAATATTTCAATTTAATAACTTGAGTAACTTATATTTATTAAATTAATTAGATATATTATATATATATTTATTTATACCATCATAATTTAATACTCCTATTTCTCTATTATTTTATATTTGTTTTTACTTATATTAACTATTACTAAAGTGATTTATTTTATAATTTTTTAATATTTATTAATAGATGGAATAGTCCCTTTGACTTATATCTATAGATATTTATGTGTTTTTATATATTTAATGATTTTTATAATTAACTATTAGTTATTGTAACCTTTTAGATATATCAACTTTGATAACTAGCTATTTATTTAAATTAATTTAGGTTATAATTAATTTTGAGATATATTTATAAGTGTTTAAAAAGGGCCCATTTACTTTCAAGAATTTAACTATCCTAGTTAATTTTTATTTAAATATTGGTTATTCCCTTAATCCCCTAATCCTGTCAAATCTAGCCGTTGTCAATATAGTCGTTCCCTGGTCATAGTTGTTGGGGTTTCTTCTCTATCTATTTAACATGCAAAGCCTGATCTGCTCATTCAACTTGTCCTGACGATGAACCACACTTGTTGGTTCGAAACGCATCGACAAATGAAATATCTTGTGGTTTACGCCAAAAAAATCTCTCTTAAATTTAATTGTTTTTAATAATAGATAATGGATAAATAAATTAGTGTTAAAATTATTTCAAGAAAAAACAGAAAAGCCTTTGAAGATGATGACTAAACATTAATATTAAATAAACTTAAAATAAAAATAGAAAAAACTATAATAAACTCATTTAACTCTAAATTAAATAAAAACTAAATAACAAAAACTTGGAACGTAAACTCACAACTAAGAAGCAACTTAGACTACAATAACTAAAAAGAATAGGGACTGAAAGGTAGGGAACTCTATCAAGGAAAGAAAGCATAATCAAATTGTTAATGGTTTCATTTATTTTAATAATTGATATAAAACTTAATTGGTTTAAATGAAGCAAAAATTGGCTATGAAAGCCCATATTCTGTGAAAACTTTGTATGAAAGCCCCATGAACGAAAACCAAAGATTCTTACCCCGTGAAAAAATGCTATTCCTACTTGCGAAAACTGGTTAAGAACCCTATTTCTGTGAAATTGGTTATTCTTACTATGATGAAGAGGTCCACTTTAGGTTTACGCTGGTTCTAAACTCTCCATGAAGACAAGATGTTCTATCCATGAAGATGTCTCTTTTGGCGCCAATTTGTTTTCCATTTGTAAGAGGGTTTTCATTTAACTTTGAGAGATTTGAGGGAAATCCATCACGTCGTTAGAGATTTTTATGGCTTGCAAAATTTTCTATATAATTATAGCATATGTCATCAATAGAAGAGCATTGGAGAGAACTTGGAGGCTTTTGAAGAGGCGAGAAATATCTAACTCACAATTGAAGTTTGTAATTTTGGAGTTGGAATCACAAGTTATTTGCATTTATGGGTTTACATGCATTCTTGCTACCTATTATTGTGAAAGACAAGCCTATGTTCATTTTACAGTTTCTGATTTTCTTTTGCTAAGGGATCGACAATGTTTTTTATTTAATTTTTCTAAGTTATCGATCAGAAGTAAATTTAGAGTAGAGTGGGTTTTGTAGGATTTGGAGAAGACTTTAATTCTTCTGTGACATTATACAAAGTTGTATCATCATATGAAACTTAAGATTTATACCATCGATTCATTTGGTCTAAATGCATAGAAAAATTAAAATATTTTCGACTCCATCAATTCCTTTGTTTTGAATGCATTAAGAAATTGAAATATTTTAAAGTTTTCTTCATGAATGTGTAACTACTATGTCTAGCATGCACCTGAATGGTACCTCCCGTAATCCAAGTCCTGCACATAATTTTGACAATCAATCTCTGTCTCCAATTCCTCCGTGAAACCTTCATGGAGGGGTTTTTGTTTCTTAGTCTCCAGTGGTTTATAGACCCATTCACCTAAATGATATATCCCGTAATCAAAGTCCTACACATAATTTCGGCAATCCATGTCTATCTCCAATGCCTCAACCAAACCTTCATGGAGTGATCTTATTCTACTCAGTTTATGGTGGTTTAAAGACCCTATTCCCTTCAGATTATGGCGACTTCATCGATGCCCTCAAGAGTGGATCTCTTCATAAGAAATGTGTTCTTGACTGTCTTAGAATCAACATGAGCTAATTCAGTGATGCAACCATAAGAATATAGTTCCTTTTATAAATTCCACACTTATTAGGGTTTTAATTGTGCTCTTACCAACCCTAAAGAACTAATTCTAAATGTTTTGACTAGGATTTTTAGTAACAACAATTAATGACAATGTTACTTGTAAAAACTTCTATGTTCCTAATTATATATTTGAACTCTAATGTTAGAATCACAATTGAAGTTGTGAGAAATTAAATTTAAAATAGTTTTATAGACACCTAAGAGTGTTTTTCAGTGATTAAGCACAAGGGCTTATCCCTTTTTATGATGTATGCTCTTTGATTTCCAGGATTGAAGAATTGTTCTCAGATGTTAGGCTTACTCACAATGTGTTACTTTAACACCGAGCTTATGTGATAATTGTTCAAGAAGCACACTTTATATAAAAATGGATTAAAGCATGTTGATCTTAACCAACTCTTATGTGTGCAAATATCCTAAAAATAATGTCTATTCATAAACGCTTAATAAGATAGTAACTGAATCCAAATTTTTGAACATAGGTGTTGTTTGAACATTGGACCTTCAAAACTCAAACCCCTAAATAAAAATAGCTCTAAATCTATGGGCACCATAAAACATTAAAGTTGCCTCATGCACATAACTACATCTGAAACAACTTTTGCTGGTTGCAAAATTTTAAACTAATGTAATCTCCCACACCAATTTTTTGTTGCAACCTTCCTGCTTATTTGATCTTTCCAGATATTTTTTTTTGGTCGATCTTTCAATATTTTAACAATATTTTTTGGATTCTATTCCTTTTTTATCTTCAAAATTTCATCACTTTTATCATGATTTACATTGTCATAAGACTCTTTTTTCTCCTATGATATTTATTTCAAATCTTTAAAAAAAATTGTTTTTGACCTTGTCTTAATCAAATAAAGTTTGTGGAATCTGGACATGCACAATATTTATGTCAACTATCTGTTCATAATGCAAATTAGGAAAATTCCTTCTTACATAATGTAAACACAAAGCCTCATTTAATGTCCTAACAAACTCTATTCTTATTATGTCCCGTGGCAAGTTGTCTTCACTTGTTGATGTCAATGTATAAATATTAGGTGGTTCTGGAAACAACTTCTAGCACACATTTGGCATATCTATGTCTCTCCAAATAGACTTCTCAAATTTCCAATTTCCAACACAAAACTCAATCCCATAATGAAAAACCTTGGGTTCAGTACCTGGAATCGAAATGTAGCCCAACTATATCATTATGTTATTCCATATCTAATGCCTCAAGTTTATCACTTTCTTTATATACATACATACACAGTGTAAGGAATCCTATTATACATTTTACGTACAATTGACACAAATTTTGTTGCTTGCATAATTTTAAACTGTCGCCATCTCCCATTTTCATTTTTTGCTACAACATTCCTCCTTACTTGATCTTTCTAGATATTTTTTTTGTCAATCTTTTGAGATTTTAGCAATAAAGTTTTGATTATTTTCCTTTGTTATCTTTAAAATTTCATCACTTTTATCATGATTTACATTATCATAAGACTTTGTTTTCTCCAACGGGATTTTCCTCAAATATTCAAAAAAATTGTTTTTAATCTAGTCTTGATCAAGTAAAGGTAGTGGATATTGGACATATACAATATTTTTGTCAAATATTTGTTCAGAATGCAAATTGGGATAATTCCTTCTTACATGATGTAAACACAGAGCGTCATTTAATGTCATAACAAACATGATGCTTATTTTTTCCCTTAAGTAGACATGGTGTAAGGGTCTATATAATGTATTTTCAAATCATGCTAGTAACCACACAAGTACCCCCCTTAGGTTAACTACATATCTCTCACTATCTAGTATCTACAGGAACATTTTCAACAATTCATGGACTTCATCTTCCACTAACCATATTATCAAGATAAAACATTGCCTTATTGGTCAGGCTATAATAGATAAACTATCTCATGCTACCATAATAACTGCATCATGGGTGCATACCACTTCCCACATCAATTCAACCACAACATAAATATATCCATTCTCCTAGACTCTATTTCACTTTGGTTCTTTTGTAGAGCCCTATGAATAGATCCCTAATCTATGAATCCCACATCTGGACCAGCCTTGTCTCCACCCTATGTTGAAGTCTTAAATTAGAAAAATCATGTAGACACAGAGCCTCATTTAAAGTCCTAACACACTTTATTCTTATTTTGTCCCTTAAGTAGACATGGTGTAAGGTTCTATATAATGTATTCTCAAATCATCCTAGTAACCACACAAGTAACCACCTTAGGTTACTACCTCACCTGAAGTAGCATCCTCATTCCTCTATTTCCCAGCTAGAGGAGTCTACATGGGTGTATATTTGGATGACATTCTTGTATTTAGTAAACATGGGAAGAACATTTGTAGCATGTAAAGCGGAATCTAGAAGTTTTTGAAAAGGAAAACCTCTATGTTAAATCATCAAAATGTGAATTCCGAAAAACATCTTTGAATTATTTGGGTCATATAGTAGGGGGCGGTGAATTGAAGATAGATCCCTCTAAGGTTGTAGTTAATGTAAACTGGCATAAACTCAAGTTTTCTACTGAAGTTAGAAGCTTCCTAGGGGCAGCACAATATTGGAGAAAGTTTATTTCTAACTTTTCCTTAATTGTAGCTCCTTTACATGCATTGAAAGGATAGAACAAGGTGTTTCAGTGGGGAGGCAAGTAGTAGAGAGCCTTCGACACCTTGAAAGAAAAAATTAGTACAACACCAATACTAGCATTGCCAAATCTGCAACAACCATTCGAGAACAAAATAGATGCTAATGATTATGCCATGGGAACAGTGTTGACACAACATGGTAAACCCATATGCTACCATTATAAGACTTTTAATTTTGGAGTAGTTAATTATCCTACATATGATAAGGAACTGTATGCATTAGTTCAGAGTGTGAAGAAGCAGAAACATTACTTAATGGGAAAAGAAATAATTATACATACTGATCATCAACCACTTTAGTACTTTCACTCACAAACTAAGTTGCAATTATCAAGACACTATAGGTGGATGGGTTTCCTACAACAATTTCATTTAGTCATCATATATAAAAATGGCATACACAATAAATTTGTAGATATGTTGTCGAAACCAATCATAAATGCTACTACTATACTTAATCATAACTTAGTAATGCATGAAATCTACGTTGAACAATATGCTCAAGATATAGACTTCAAAGATGTATATGCAGCTTTGAGTAATGGAAAAAAGGTAGAAGAATTGGATTACTACATTAAGGGCCAACTCTTGTATCATTTTGGAAAGCTATGGATTCCACAAACAAAGAGAATTAACATAATTACGGAGGCACATACTTCTCTAATATCATGTCATTTTGGTGTAAGAAAAACAATTGCACAACTACAAAGATACTGCTATTGGCAAAAAATGCATGAAACAATTTCTAGATATGTAAAAGAGTGTACCATGTGTGCTAAAAGCAAGCCCACCAATAGAAAACTAGGCTTGTACACTCCACTGCGAGTCCCTTCCCATCCTTGGGAAAGTGTTTCCGTGGACTTTGTTTGGGGTTTGCCAAAATCTAGAAAGGGACATGACTATTTATATGTTATCGTGGATAGGTTCAGCAAAATGTGTATTTTAATACCTTGTAATAAGCATATTACAGCTAAACAAATAGCAAAATTGTTCTTTCAGCATGTCTAGGTGCATTTTGGGTTACCCACTTCCATAGTATCTGATCGAGACTCCCGATTTGTTGGGAAGTTTTGGTCAAGTATATGGGAATTGATGGACACTCGACTGAAGAAAAGCATAGAGTTTCATCCACAGATAGATGAACAATTAGAGGTAGTCAACTAGACAATGATCCAGTTGCTCAGGGGTTATTGTAGCAAGCATCCCAAGCTTTGGGATAAACATTTATGTTATATGCAACATGCTTACAATTGTGCTGAACATTCTTCTACATAGAGATCTCCTTTTTAGACCTATTTTGGTTTTATACCAAGGTCTCCTTTGGATTTTGTCTTTGAAAAAGACATAGGAGTTGTTGGACACAGTGATGTGGATAAAGCAACTAGATTCATTAAACAGATCCAAGACATTCACCAGGTAGTGGAAGAACAACTGGAAACGAGCCAAGACAAATATAGGGCGAGGCATGATAAACACTGAGTGGAGCACAAATTCCAAGTTGGAAATCAAGTATGGTTCTATTTCAGCAAGGACAGAATGCAAGGTGAAGGAAAGAAGTTGAAGCCAATAAGGTATGGGCCTCTTAAGGTACTTGATAAAATTGGTCAGAATGCTTTCCACCCTGATCTTCCAACATACATGCACATATATTCAGTAGTAAATGTAGAAAATTTAAGATTGTTTGAACCTTCATTAATTGAAGATCCTCAAGAGAAAAGTCAATTGCCTTCCATTGATGATCTGTTACCTGAATACCTCATTGAGTTGTAGGAAGATACAGTTCTAGACAGGAAGGTGAGGACAACGTGCAGAGGAGATGTTGAGTACCTAAGGATTGGATTCAAAGGTTCAAAACCAAGCAGTGAAAAATGGATAGAGATCGGAAAAGTGAGGCAACAATATCCTCACTTGATTGATGCTTGAAAACCAACTTTTGGTGATCCAAAAGCCTTTCTCAGTGGGAAGGCATGATCCAAATGGATCCAAGAATGCCTCTAAGTCTTCAGAAAATTATTAAAAAAATCATGCCAAAGCCAAAAATACTTTAAAAAGGATCAAAAATATCATAAGTGGGACACCCTTAGCTAGGCATAAAAACACTATCGGGCAGCCCAAAACCCATGAAATCGTGAAAAAACAAAGTAATTGCAAGTGGGACAAGTGATGCACAATAGACGTTCGATCTGTCCGATCAACAGTCCAGATCGGATCAGCCATCGCAGTCGGCAGTAACCTTTCAGTAGAGTTCTGCAAGATCCACATAAGGCTGGCGACAACAAACATCGATATCAGTGCTTTGTATACATATATTGTGATGGTGATTAGTGGAGTTAATGTGGACTATCGATCAAGTGCGCATATCGATGGCCCATATTAACTCGCAAGATCGCTATCGAGGGATTGCAGAAGCACTTACCACAATGAAAGGGTTATTGCGATGAGTGATTGAGATAGATCACATCACCACATCGCATCGAAACTATGCAGTGGAGCATGGATGATAACCTTAAAGGCAGTGATATTGTGGACCTAGTCATAAAATAGGTAGCTCTGCATGTAATTTGAAGTCTAGAATGCAGGGATTTATAGTGCTTTTAGTGTATTTTCATATCAAATGAGATACACAGAGATGGAGCCCTTCAAGGATGCGATTGTGACTTGTGAACGGACCCAATAGGGTGGTGAAGCATATTTAAGGACTTTTCAAGTCTGATATATGAGTTTTGGCAGATTTTCCTGTTTTATGGATATTTCCCTATGTTTCGAAAAACTGTTGTGTTTGGGAATCCAATGGATTTCAAGGGGACCCGTGCATTCTTACATTATGAAAACGATGGCCACCTCCCCTTTAGGTGTTTTCCATACTTCGAGAAATGTTGGAAGAGGGATTTGAATGGACAGAGGCCTGGAAAACTGAAGAGCAGAGGAGATGAAATGAACAAGTAGCGCTGGCTTTAAAAGAGCCACAGACAGAGAGCATTAAGGAGGCAGTGTTCAAAAGCAAATGCGAGACAAAGTTTTAGAGTAAATTGAGAGTTGTGTCAGAGTTTGTGTACTCAGTGGAAGCTTGAGGGATTCAAGTGAAGCTCTTGTTATTATAATGTGTTTTTGTGTGAGGCTTAAATTGAGCTCATTGTTGTAAAAAAAACACTACTTGAAGACATAATAGAGATGCCACCACTGAAGGCTGAACTAGGAGATGTAGCCCATGAGTATTGGGTGAACTCCTTATTAAATTTTGTTGTTTCATGTGTTATCTATTATGTTTTTTTACTACTTCATTGTCTGTGCATTTCGTAATCTCATCGATCCATTGCATATAATGACATAGACTAATCCATGCATAAAAGTCTATGATACCTTATTAATTATCTTGGATCTCATTTTAGATCAAGCCAACAAGAGGCATCAACATGCTTCACAACCCCATAAGAGTTAAAAGCCCGCACTCAATACAATTTAACAACATCATTGCAAGATCATTATTAATAACAATAAATATTGTATCATTACCAATGCACATGCTTACAGACTAGGTACCCATCATGCGGTTCTGCTATGATTTTCAAGTTAGCTAAGCATCAAATTTATTTACACTATTCATATAGTGGTAATAATATTTTGACAAACCACTTGTTGTTCTTACCTCTATGATAGATTGCAACTAGTTCAATTCTTAACATCACATATGTGTTAGTCATATATAAGTAGAGTTTAGAATAAATTCATATTTTTGTCATGTTTAAGGCAGTGATAAATTATCTATGTTGTTAAGTAAACTTAATTATGCCCATATTGGGATCTTTGGTTTTTTCCCACTTAAGTGCAGACCGGGGGTCCATTTCATGGCATTTATTTAAATTTGATCTCTGTCATTCTGTGTTACAAGCACTAGATGGAAGTCATACATAACTTTGCTTACATGTGCACTTGTGTTCTTCCTTTTGCACTTGTGTATATATTGAATTTCTCACATTTCCTATGTTAATTTATTGCAGGTTTTTTCTTATTTATATCGGTCCATATCATGTTGTTCAATCAACTCAACAATATGAGAATAATTTATTTTTTTTAATATGTCAGTGCTTAAAAACAATACTTCTTATTATTATTCGATATTATCCATTTCTAATAATATCACTAATGATCCATATCTAAGCATAATTAAACTCCATAATATGGAAAGGTTTTGCAGCAAAACACTACCATGGTTCAAGGACACTTTCTATTTTTCATTCTCCATCTTAATTATCTCCCAGTTATTTCATGCAAAAATATTGATCAAGGTTTAATAATTCAGATATTTCCCTTATTTATTCTTCTCCTTGCAATATTTCTTAGTAGACCATTGAGACCAAAAGCATAAGCCACATTCATAAATTATATGGGTGTGCTTAAATTTACAAAAGATATCAAGAAATCATGTCACTAAATTTTACAACTCTACTTTTCCAATATGTGTCTTACACTGAAATTTCTCACCATGACTATCTACAGTTAATATGGCTCCATCAATAGTCATATTATCCTCCTTGTCAAGCCTTATACCTCTTCTCTCCATGTCAAACTTCAAAAAAGAGAGAAAGTCATCAAAAACATGTTTATCTCTGCGTACGCAGGTTCTCTCTACCTTGCCTGCGTGTACGCATCCCAAACTCATTGTACCTACGTACTTGTATGCTTTGTAAGTCAAGGGATGGGTGCGTACTCCTGTAAAGGTCAAAAGCCGCGAGTTTCATCTTAAAAAAGTTACTTGTTGTCACTTCTAGAGCTTTCTAGAAGAGTGTTTGACGCGTATTGAGCGCCTCCAAATGGTTCATGCATCCCTATGTTAGAGGAACTTATCCCATCAAGGGAGGAGCTACCCCATCCAAAAGAGGGAGTATCCCATTGATGTTGGAACTAAATAACTTCCTCTAGAACACTATAAAT
>APFE031258471.1:56197-85232 GCA_000404065.3 Pinus taeda
ATATATATATTTGTGTTAACAAACCCTCTTGGGTCTGGTTAATTGCATTGGTGCTTTATCCTCTGTATTTAGTTTATTTAATGAAAATAGCAAATACAAAGGAAAAAGTTGTTTCCCAGAAATCAAAATATATCAAATACCATTCATAACCCCGTCGGGTCTAGATGCATATGTATCAGCCCTTGTTCCATGGTATTTCTCCGATGCGACTTTGCAATACAACTCATCGCAATAGCATATCACATGAACACCCAGGCTGTTGAAAGTGCTCTGTTATAATCTGCCGATGTGACATGGTAGGTTAAGCTGGGCCATCGATCTGTGTGCTTGATCGACAGTCCTTTTTGACCCCGCTGATAAATATCACAACATTTATATGGTCATCTCTAATACGCTCCGTCCGCCTTCACTGATTGTGATATGCCGATCGGATCTAGATCGTTGATCGTCTAGATCTGATGGCTCTAATTCAAAGTTGTTTTTCCCACCGATAAACATGTTTTCAATGTTTCCTTCATGTTTTTGCCTCATGATAGTGTAATTCGACTTTTTAAAAAGTTCTTCTCATGCGATAGTTTCGAGTTTTTGAAGACTTAGAGGTTTTTCTAGGATCCATTTGGATCACTCCTTCCCACTTAAAATTCTTTTTGACCACCAAAAATCAGTTTTTAAGCATAAATCAAGTGAGGATACAACTTCCTCACTTATCGAATCTCTATCCAACTTACACAGCTTGGTTTTGAACCTTTGAGTCCAATCCTAAGGTACTCAACATCCCCTCTACGTCTAGTCTTAACCTTCCTGTCCAAAATATATCTTCCTGCAACTCATTGAGATATTCGGGCAACAGATCATCAATAGAAGGCAACTAACTTTTCTCTTCAGGATCTTCAATCAATGAAGGTTCAAATAGTCTCAAGTTCTTTGCATTTACTACTCAATAGATTTGCATATAAGCTGGAAAATCAAGGTGAAAAGCATTCTCACCAATTTTCTCAAGTATCTTGAAATTCCCATACCTTATTGGCTTCAGCTTCTTACCTTCACCTTGCATTATGTCTTTGTTGATATACAACCAGACTTGATCACCAACTTGTAAGCTATTCTCAACTCGATGCTTATCATGCCTTGCCCTATACTTGGCTTGGATCTTTTGCAGTTGTTCCTACACTGTCTGGTGAATTTCTTGGATCTATTCAATGAACTTGGTTGCTTTGTCCACATCACTATGTCCATCAACTACTATGTCTTTACAAAAGACAAAATCCAAGGGAGACTTTGGTGTAAAACAAAAAAAAAGTCTCAAAAGGAGATCTTTGTGTAGAAGAATGTTTAGGATGATTGTTAGCATGTTGCACATAACACAAATGTTCATCCCAATGCTTGGGATGTTTTCTACAATATCCCATGAGAAACTAGATCACTGTCCTGTTGACCACCTCTATTTAGCCATCTATTTGTGGATGAAAGGTTGTGCTCTTCTTCAGTTTGGTGTCAATCAACTCCCATAGACTTGACCAAAATTTCTCAAGAAATCAGGAATCTTGATCAAATACAATGGAAGTGGGTAATCGAAAATGAACCCATACATGGTGAAAGATTTTTTTTTTTTTTCAACTATAATTTTCTTGTTACAAGGTATTAAAATACCCATTTTGTTGAACCTGTCCACAATAACATATAAATAATCATGACCTTTTCTAGATTTTGGCAATCCCCCAACAAAGTCTATGTAAACACTTTCCCAAGGACGAGAAGGGACTAGAAGTGGAGTGTACAAGCCTAATTTTCTATTGTTCAGCTTACTTTTAGCACACATGTTACACCCTTCAATATATTTAGAAACTGTCTCATCCATTCTTGGCCGATAGCAAAATCTTTGCAGCTATGCAACTATTTTACTTACACCAAAATGACATGATATTAGAGAACTGTTTGCTTCTTGGATTATATTAACTCTTTTAGTTTGAGGAATGCATAAATATCCCAAACGATACAAGAGTTGGTCCTTAACATGATAATCCAATTCTTCTACTTGTTTGCCATGACTTCAAGTTGCATATACATCTTTAAAATCTACATCTTGAGCATATTGTTCGATGTAACTTTCATGCAAAACTGAATTATGCTTAAGTATAGTAGATGCATTTATGATTGATCTGGATAACATATCTGCAAATTTATTGTGTATGCCTTTCTTATATGTGATGACTAGATGGAACTGCTATAGAAAACCCATCCACCTATAGTGTCCTGATTCTTGTAGCTTAGTTTGTGAGTGTAAATATTGAAGCGGTTGATGATTAGTATGTATAACTGTTTCTTTCCCAATTAGGTAATGTTTCCACATTTTCACACTCTATACTAATGCATACAATTCTTTATCATATGTGGGATAATTAAGTACTGTAGAATTAAATGTGTTAGAATGATGTCATATGGGTTTACCATGTTGCATCAACACTGCTCCCATGGCATAGCCACTGGCATCTATTTCAATCTCAAATGGTCTTTGAAGATCTGGAAATGCTAGTACTGATGTTGTACTAATTGTTTCTTTAAAGGTGTCGAAGACTTTCTATTGTTTGCCTCCCCACTGAAACACCTTGTTTAATCTTGTCAAAGAATGTAAGGGAGCTGCAATTGAGGAAAATTTAGCAATACACCTTCTCCAATATTGCGCTACTCCTAGGAAGCTTCTAAATTTTGTAGCAGATTTGGGTTTAGGCTAGTTTATAGTGACTTCAACCTTAGAGGGATCTATCTTCAATTCACCACCCCCTACTATATGACCCGAATAATTTAAATATGTTTTGCCAAATTGACATTTCGTTAAGTTAACATAGAGATTTTCTTTTTTCAAAACATCTAGAGTTTGCTTTACATGCTTCAATAAAAGTTCGGAGTACATCATTCATAACTCCCATCAAAGTGGCAGGAGAATTTGTTAAGCAAAGGCATAAGTAGCCACTCATATAGCCCTTGCTTTGTTTTGAAAGAAATTTTCCATGCATCGTGTTCTGTAACTCTAACTTGCTGGTAGCCACTACACAAGTCCAAATTTGAAAAGTAAACATCTTATTTTAGTTGATCCAATAGATCATCAATGCAAGGAAGGGGATAAAAATTCTTGATTGTTATTTTATTTAGTGCTTTGTAATCAATGCACATCCTCTAAGAACCATCTTTCTTTCTCACCAACATGATCGAAGATCCGCATGGTGATGTGATTGGTCTTATGAACCATTTCTTGAGCAAATCTTGTACCTGATTCTTGATCTCTGCTTTCTCTAAAGTGGATAACATGTACATTCCGATGTTAGGCAATGGAGCATCTTGCTACAAATGAATATCATGTAAAATTTCCCTTTTGGGTGGCAAACCTTTAGGTTCTTGAAATAGGATATCATATTCTGAAACAATATTTTCTAAATCAGCTTTCTGTTTAGCATCACAGCCTTCAAATATATTGGTTTTATCATGGTTATTTTCCTTTACAACCATCAATAAAAATTTCTTGCATGAATTTACAATTCTTTTCATCTACCCTAAGTTTATGAGAGTGTAATTATTTTTGAGTTTGTGAGTTATTACAATATATTCTATTCCATCTTTTTTGAGTTGATACTTATTTTCGGCTCTATAGAAAATGGATTTTCTATCATACAAGTAGGGACTTCCTAAAACAATTCCACATATATCCAAGGGAACGATATCTAACTCAACCTCATCTACAAATGCTGACCCAAAAGAAAACCTAAGTTGACATGGTCTAATTACTTGTAGCTTTGTTTTATCACATACCCAACCTAATGGATATGGCTTTTTGTGAGGTGTGGTTAGTAATCCCAACTTCTTTACAATTGCTTCAGAAATCAAGTTTACTTGTGAACCACTTTCAAATAAAGTATTGGTCTTTTGATGCTTGGAAATAACTCTAATATGAAAAAGCTCATGTCTTCTCCTCTTATTTTATTCATTATCAATAGTTTGTGCAGAATTACTAGTAGATGCTTTAGAATTTTTACCTTTTATACCTGTAGCTATGATTATTGTTTCATCACCTGAGTTTGACACCAAATATTTCTGTATAGAAGCAGCAGTCTTCTTCTTCTTTCCATCAAACTTCTTTGGTTTCAGCTCCAGATGCAAAGACTAGCAATGTTCATCATCGTGTCCATCCTTCTTGCAGTGAGTACATGAATCTTTGCCTTTTTGTACAATGTTTGCCTTCCTCTCTTTCCATTTCTACTTCTTCTTTTCCTCGTTCTTGCTTGCAGTGGTTTTTGATGATCCCCCAATCTTTGGGTTCACATTTTTGCCTCCATCCTCTAGATGTGTATCCTGAAAAGATACCTCATCTATGCTAGTGGGGTTAAGCATGAGAATGGTGTGCCTCAAATAGCTATGCAGACCACCTATATACTTCAGAAAATTTTCAGGTGAGTCTAGAGAAATGCCTAGAATTAAAGCTTTTTTATGAAATTCCTACGTATAGCTTTGTACACTTTTCCCCTTTAATTAGCAAAGAGGTTTCCAACTCATCATGGCTTGCTGCATATAAGCTATTAGATAGAATTTTTTTTTAATGGCATGAACAAATTCACTCCAGGTAGAAATAATTCTACCATGCTTCTTTAGATTAGCTTGTTTCCTGCCTTCCCACCACACTAGGGAAATTCCTCCCAGGTGAAGGTTGGCTAGCTGCATCTTTCTCCTTTCTGAATTGATGTTCTGCACCCTAAAATATACATCAATCTGTCTAATCCATTTATATAGCTTTTCTGCATTTAATTCTCCATCAAATATTGGCAAATAAAAATTTACATCTAATTTAATCACAGAAGTCTTCTTCTTTTTATTTTCAGGGCTAGAAGGAGGTGTTGATGGAGGAGGTTCTTCCAATTCCCCTTCACCTTCTAAATGGGAAACTACAATAAGTTCCTCTACTCCTTTGCCTGTTTGAGATGCTGAAGGGATTTCCCCTCAGCCTTTCTTAAATTCTTGGTACATTTCTTCTACCATGGCTCTCATGATCATGAAACTGTCCATGAGCTGAGAGTCTGATTCCAAGGGGATTTCTTCTGTCATTTTCTGCCTAGGATAGAGTCTTCCATTTTTTGTGTTAGCCTCAACTAGTTCTCCTTTTCCTAATTTGAGCTTTGACCTAGTTAGTATTCAACAATCCAGCACAAGCTTGTCTAACTTTAGCAACCTAGCGCTCTGATACCATTTGATCTGAAAATGAGATCTTAGATAATTATTAAGGTATTACAAACTCATGTGCATAGATATGCCTATGTTACTTTATGCAATGGATTGATAAGATTGTGAAATACATAGAAAATGAAGCAGTTTAGAGAACATAAGAGACAAACACATATAAATATAGCAAGTTTAATATGGAGTTCGCCTAATACTCCTGGGCTACATTTCTTGGGCTAGTCTTCAGTGGTGACCTCTCTATTATGTCTTTAAAAGCATAGTTTTACAATAGTGAGCTCAAATTGAGCCTCACCATAGACTCTCCTTACTGACTCTCTATATATATTGCTCTCTCTCAGCACTGCCTACCTCTGTTTGTTCTCTCTTTGTGGCTTTAAAGCTAATCCGCTCTGTCTGTTCATTTCTCCTGCTCAAGCTCTCTACCTTCCCGACCTCTGTACGCTCAAATCACCCTCTGAGCGTTGGAAATCATTGATAAAACTCTTTCAGGGATGGTGGCCACTTGTTCTATATTGGAATGAGTCATCATCCCTTTGAAATCCCCTAAAACAACATTCTTTGTTTTCTTAGAGAAATACATTCAAAACTGTGAAACTCTGCGAAATTTTCATTTATCATATTTGAAACATTATGAATCTGCCTTATAACTCCTATCAGAGCTACCTGTATATTGACATTGCATCTCCACAATTGATCTAGGAGATCCAGATCGAATGGATGTGGTTTATTTTGGGCGGCTATTTCGTATGGGGGTTAACTGCCCCTTGAGGGTGGTTTAACATGTGGTAGCCAACGTATGGGCTTGAGTGGAGCCTGACCAAAACATCTTACCACCTATGACCCTCCCAAAATCCTATCTGTTTTGTGATTTCCCTTTATATTTGAAAATACATTAAAATACGAAAATCCCGCTCATCTCAGACTTGAATTATAATTATATTATATTATATATATATATATTATGTAAGTATGTATGTATGTAAGATGTAATGTATGTATGTATGTATTAAAATGATGTATGTATGTAATGTACATGTACATGTAAGATCAATACATAATACAAAAACATATACATATACATATACATATACATATACATATACATATACATATACATATACATATATATATATCTGCTTTAACAAACCTTTTCAGGTCATGTTCATAGAATTGACACTTTATCCTTTGTATTTCATTTATTTAATGAAAATCACAAATATAAAGGAAAACCCTATTTCTCGGACCTCAAAATATATTGAATACCATTCATAACCCTGTCGGGTCTGGATGCATATGTATCATCCCCCGTTCCATGGTGTTTCTCTGATGCGACTCATCACAATCACATATCGCATGAGCACTCGGGCCGTTCAAAGCGCTCCAGTATAATATGCTAATGCAATATGGTGGGTTAACCTAGGCTGTCAATCTGCATGCTTGATTGACAGTCCTTATTGGTGTTGTTGATCGCTATCGAAGCATTTATATGGTCACCTATAATACACTCCATTTGCCTTCAACGATTGGGATATGCTGATCAGATCTGGACCGTTGACCGGCCAAATCCGACGGCTCCGATTCAAATTTTCTTTGACCGCCAATAAGCCTATTTTCAATGTTTCCTTCATGTTTTGCCTCCCAATATTGTAATCCGACTTTTTGAAAAGTTCTTCTCATGCGATAGTTTCGAGTGTTTGAAGACTTAGAGGTTTTTCTAGGATCCATGAACAAAAAAGAGAATAGAAGAATCTCTCATGATTATATCCAAATAGGGTTGAGGTCACTTGTATTTATAACCTTCTAAGGCTGTCCAATTTTCTTTAGGGATGACCTGATCAATTATGCACATGTGCGCTAATAATTCAAAAATTCACTTTCCCTTGGCCAAATTTGATGAAATTTAGGTTGGTTTTGGTCCTCTCGAAAAGAGAAATTTAATGCCACCATCAGCTCTATCAAATCCATTTTCCAAAGTGGAATTCAACCATAGATGCCAAATTTAACACTCCCTCTCAACTAGGGGTAATTTTGCCTGCACCATCTCATGTGAATCTTGTCATCAAATCCTATCCAATCTCAAGAATCTCATAATCACATATCATCACTATCAATTTCAATTCATCTCTTGTTTATTCTTCCTGATCTCTTGATTATTCCTTCTCATATGCTAAAAATTCTCGAATCTAAAAGAAGAATAATTTCAAATTGGTTTGAAGCCTTAGCTAACAAACTCTATTAATTCGAGAGCCACTGCTACCACTCAGAACCACTGCCAACAATGACCCCAATGCTAGCACCTCAGAAACACTAGACGGTAGCCAAATATATGATTTGCATCAAGATCATAGAGAACATATCAAAATCACATCGGGGAGAACATCTCAACCTGAAATCTCATGGGGGAGCTAAACATATACAACCCCATATTGAGAAATAGATGATTTAGGGATGCACATCCCAACCCATCCTATTTCCTATAGATGTTCCTAGCAATGACCCTCAAGATTCACGTGGTGCGAGACTTGCATCATAATTTGAGCTTTGGCTAGATACCCAACTTACCAAAAGGTAATGGTAAAATTATTGAAGCCTCCTCATCTCACAAGCCATGCGTGGAGGGATGATAAAATAAAATATTATATGAGAACAAAAATATTCATATCATAGAAAGGATACCATAGTCATTCTCCCTCTCATGGGGCTAGTAACCAAAAAGCCTAATGTTGTATTCTGCAGCGACATCATCTTAATATATGAAGGCATCTCATTTCCATGTATATACGTGATTATTCATGAATAAATTCCCTTTATTTTTCATTGCAATGCTTCCATGCCATATCCACAACATGTTTAAATGACTTTAGAGATTCTTCGTCGTGCCCCCGAGCTAGCCATGTTAGCAACATCATACTTAACCTCAATCATGCTTAAAGCTATGGACCTCTCATCTAAAAACATCAGGGTAGCTATCTCATACTATGGAATCACCCAAATGTACAAATCAATAATGATCCCAAACCACATGAATACATACATGCCATCAGATATTGTATAATGAATATATCAGATCAAAAATTGACCGTCTCATGCAAATATACTGAAGGGTGCTCGATGGAAACTCAATGTGTATGAATCATCTCAATCATGAAATTACTCAGATTCTATGCACAACATATATATATATAGATATGTATATCTATATATATAGGGGCATCCACATAAAGCTTCAACCAACTCTCAGTTTCCAATTCAAATTCACCAATATCTTTTCACAAGTTATTGAAATTCAGTGAGAGTGTCCAAGGATTTATATTTTCACTTTCCAGTAACTCTTCAATAGCTTCACAATATAGAATTTTATTTTCTAAACTTTAGAAACTGATTCATCATGTCATGACTTATTATTATGAGCTTCAAAAGCCAATTCCTTCTTATTTTTATGATGAGGGGCTCATTACCTATAAAGAGTGCACCATCAATGTATAAAAACTAAAATAAAAATTATACCTTGTACCACTTCTGAAGTATAGGTTTGGATCAATAGATCACCGTAGCTTCTAGAGATAACTATTTGAATGGGGACATATCAAGATCGAGAAGCTTGCTTCATACAATGTTTTCTACAAACATAACACTTTACCAAAACAATATGTTCAACCTTACGTAAATCAATATTGTGCAATAAAATCGACTAAGTCAACTTATCAAACGTTTAGATGTCATATCAAAACTGACATTCAACTCCTTAATATCACTGTAACAAATTCTTTAGACTAGGTGACAGGTAGAGCTCTTGTCCAAATACCAAGTTATGACTTTACCTATTGTTATGCCAACAAATTTTCATTTACAAAGAAATATCAAATCAACCTTCATCAATTCATCCTCATGCTCATAATATAAATCATTTCTATCACTAGATGAAACTTCATACACTAAGGATAAGTCATGCATGTTCCATCCATTTATTATCACATTACTTCATACTAAATCATAATTGTTTATACTTAAACCAATGTGTCAAATCTATTGATGTGGAAACAAAATATATATTGAGTACCAATGTAAGTAACTAAAAATCAGTTTTCCCATAAAGCATGTTATCAAGGTAAATTATGAGTTGTCAATTCAAATCATTTGTCATCAAGTCTCTAGGGTGATTTATTTGTATGCTAAATACCTATCATTTAATTTGTCAGACCAGGGGTTTCATAAACTTAGAATAAAACCAAAATATATGGGACTTTGGATGAAACTATTGTACAAATTTTGTTTAGAATGGAAATTCATATTACAATTACAACAAAAGAAAACTACAAAAGAAATCACATGCAAGAAAACTGAATTAAATTCTAGGAATGGAAGCTAAATTCTAAACGTGGAATTTATGAACGCTATGGCCTTTCTAAAATATTTAAAAACAAACTAATATATGAAAAAATATAAGAATAAAACTATGATAATTTAGAAAGAAGAAAATAACAACTAGTGAGAAAGCAGTAAATAACAACTAGTGATTTAGTTGTCAAGCAAGACAACTAGGCTAACTAGTAAGTGCAGTTTAATGACAATGACATAAAATCTAGGAAATAAAATCATACTTGTGGAAAGTAAATCATACTTGCAGAAAAGAAATAAAAAAAATCAAATTATGTTACAATTTTATGTACATTGTGGTTGATGAGGATCCTTCCATTTCTCAACGAGCACACATGAACAACTATCACACCTTAAGAATCAAACAACACTCATAACTCGTAATTTTGGAGAAAATGATATTATTCATGTTGAATGAACAATCATTGATATCATGCTAATGAATAATTGATAACTATTGGCTTCCTTTGAAGGATGCACCTCTTATTTATACATTAGTTAGGGTTATATGCTCAGTAAATGTGGATCCCTTAAATATCTAATAGATCCATACTTGTCTCAACTTATCCTAAATATTAGATACAAATTCTATGACTCATAAATACCTACATAATCTTTCTCCTTTGGATATGGTCCACCTCTTGAGTTTAAATTATAATTTGTGCTTGGGAGGACAAGTAAGACCCTTCTAGAACCTACAAATAAGCCTACACGTGTCACAAAACTCATAACATATATATATGTATATGAAGCTATGTTAGTTTCCTAGTTTTTAATCATTAATTCACTTATAATGCATAAAGTAAATAACTTTGGAAAATAATGATTCTTACCCAAATTTTTGTGAAGATGATTACTTGATGTAGGGTTTTATGGCTATATAGTAATGATATGAAGGCTAAATTGAGATGAAATGATGGAAATATGGATGAAAATGGAAGACAACTTTGACACTCAACATACCCCCCAAATAAAGTCGTTTCATGTCCTCATGCAACTATTGCATTGATTCATTTATCCATAAGTTAATTGTTTTAAAATTCTTTGCTTTTTTATGTGCTTTGACTTGAATGGATTCTCTTCAAACTTTGTGTTATCATATTCTATTTTGAAAAGTGTAATATATTTGATTGGAACATATAGTTTTTATGGTTGGTTCTTGTGTGACAATCAAAATTTTTTAGTATTTCGTCTTGTGTAACAATAATTTTATTTTTAAATACATGAAAACATTTAATTTTTTTTTTTTCAACTCCTCTGTCAATGTATCGATAATTTGCAAAACATATAATCTTTCAGAATCATGCTGCAACAATAGTTGATTGGGAAGAATATGCGGGTTGGAATGAAATGAAAACGTATGATGGTGTATGGAATGTAAATGTGAATTGATGTCCCTTTCCCCCAACTAAAGGTGTTTTCAGTTTATGATAATATGAGAAAGGGAGTATAAATTGAGTGATGAATTTTCCAAAATTACAAGTTTAGCTTTTAAGGAATTGTATGACTAGAAATTAGAAGACAACATACCTTCACTTACCTTCAATGTGGATTAGTTGTGTATAATGAAGAGTGTGGTTGCTGATGTTCGATCATGGAGGATGTAAACAAAGGAATTTGATCTTCTTTGTTGTTATTTTTGTGCTAATGAGAAGATTGGGATCTTTATTGCTACTATTACAAATTGATTACTACTGCAAAATGATGATGATGTAGTCTTCAATCGTTAGAAAACTGATGTCGAGCATGAAGAAAAGTCATTGGATTAAAGTCATTGGATTATCGGCCGTTAATGAATGTCGTTAACCAATTCGAGGCAAACTCACCATTAATGTTGATGAGTGACGACATACCTAAGTACATTTTGTGAAGTGCGAATAGATGGGTTGATGTCAAGCCACTTGCGAGATCCAACGATGAAGGGACATTGATGTATTACCATGATTTTTAGTGAGAGAATGTGTCATTAAGTCATATGAGCCTCAAGGTACTAATAAGGTCTATAGCCTTAAACCTAGATAATTTGTTGATGTCAATAGGCAAAGACTTGTTAGAAGGGAGGCCTTAATGAATCCCCCATCATCTAACACGAGCATAAAACAACAATTTTGAAGGACTATGGATGAAAATTTTTTAAGTGGATCAAGGTTTATTTGACGAAACGAAAAGGGAATTAATGTCAATGGGAAAACACATTAACAACTTTAGGGAAAGGATAAGGAAAATAAAATTAAAAAGAGGTTAGGAAGATTGTAGATTATGTGAGCTCTATAAAGTCAAATGAAGTTTGTTTCTAGATTTCATGCATCTACTTATTATTGTACATTTTATTTTTATTCATGAAACGTCATAATTTTCTTTTCTTTTATTTCTTGGAATGCATTTCTTCTCAGTTGCAGGCACACAACACATGATGTCATACAAATGACCCATAAAATAGTTTCATATACATCACAAACTATTATAAACAAAAAAAACAAAAAAAAACAAAAATATAAAACAAAACAAAAACTTTATATGTCGGTATTGTCCCCTTAAAAGAGCATTCATTAGAAAGAAAGGTTATGTGCCTTTAAAAAACTTTTGAGTATGGACACACCCTAACCTAGAGTCTCTTAGAGATTCTTTGAGAAAACACTATGTATGACAACCCATAGTTTCTCCTTAGATGTCATACTTTATATCCATATAATAGCCTAAACACCACTCACAATGAGAGGGTGATATTAATAGTATATAATAATCAGGTTTTGAGGGTCATAGAATAATACTAATGTTCTATATGTTATTATGAATTATTTCATATTTTCATTGTGCATATCAAGAAGATTGCCTAATCTATTTTTGTATTTAGATGGACTAATTCCTTGACCCTTAGTTATAAAATTGAAGATAAGAAAGAATGCATGTATATTCTATGTTTTTCAATAATTTTAAATTTTTAAGTCATGAAAAAGTGTAGTTTGGTAGTTATCATGTTGTTATGAGTATAATATGTCTTTTAGCTTGAACGATGCAGCTACTAACTTTTTAAAAATGCATGGAGTATGTGACATTTTTCATTAAAGTTTATTATTTTATGTATTTTTTTGAGAAATAATCTGTTGAATCTAAGTCAATCCAAGTCGTAAATCAACTAAACCAGTGAATTTAATCATGGTCTTGTGATTTTAAAGATTTAGAAGTTTGTCTACCAAAACTGCAAACTCAGTTTGAATTCTTTTTTCCATCTTAAATTTGGTGAGTTTGGAGTTTCAAAGGAAAAAATCAACAAACCCTATTAAATAGCTAATAGGTAAGGATGTCTGATATTGTCATATACAAGATATAGACCATCACAAGTCATTTCTACACTGATGTTAATTAATATGTTCAATATATAACATAGTTTTCATTATTATCCTCGTTCACTTCTCAAATAGTATAATATTTGAGTGCAATGGATGAGTCAACTATAACAGTGTCATTTGCAACTTTACCTAAATACAATCATAAATGATAACACTCCACTACCAAAGAAAAATTATTAATAATAGAATAACAATCCGTTGCTTCACATGTGAAATTGTTGAATCACGTCTAAGAAATATTGCTTCACTCTTGAAGCATATATTTCAGAATTACATGAGAGAAAATGAATCCTTTCAAATGATTTAAAAAAAAAGAAGTAAATTGTGATATACTAAAATGGAAATCATGTCATTCTCAAAACTTATGAGAGTCGTTAACGACTATGCTTCTCTTATTGTATAATTTAATTTGACATTGGCACAAACCTATTGGAAATCGACACTACGCTTTCTATCTCCTTGTCGACAAAACATATTCAAAATAGACTATCCATGTTCTAGATCTCAACCTAGTGAATTATCAAAAAATTCCTATATTTGTGGTGATAGCTTTTGACATCATCCAAACCTGAAATTCTAGTGTTATTCCCTCTTCCCAATAAACTTGATTGTATGGAACGTTCTCTTGGTTTGTTTGTATATTTATTTATTGTCTTGCTTCATTTAAGAGCCTAAATAGTGCATCATTTCCACACTATATACACTTTAAACAATCAAATTTTCTTTTTTCATAGTGTTTATAATGGACACAAGATTAAAAAAAAAACTATATATGTTTTTGAGACATGTTTTCAGCGACATTCACTTCAAAATTCATTTGTCGACGTGTTTCGAACCAGCAAGTGTGGTTCATCGTTAGGATAAGATGAAGAACCAGCATCGTTAGGATAAGATGAAGAACCAGATCATGGAAACATGTTAAATAGAGAGACCAATCATTCAAACGGCTAGAAAGAAACAACTACTTTTGACCAAAGGAAACAAAGAGAATTGACTTGACTACAACTACATTTGACGAGACCAAGAGTTAGGGGAAAGTTTGTTAATTAGTTAATTTGTTAGATTTATTTATTTCTATTTAAATCTACTTGTAACTAAATATATGAGCTAATAATTAACTAAATTTTTTATAAATCTAAATTAATAACTTTAAGCTTAATAAATAATTTATTATCCTCTTTCTAATTTAAAACTAAATAATCGTATTTAGTTTTAAATTAAAAATAGGATAATAAATTATTTATTAAGTTTAAATTTCTTAATTTAGGTTCATAAAAAAATTAGTTAATTATTAGCTCATAGATTTAGTTTCATATAAATTTAAATAAAAATAAATAAATGTAACAAATTAATAAATTAATTAACTAAGTAATAAACTCTCCCTTAAATCTTGGTCCAGTCAAATGTAGTTGTAGTCGAGTCAATTGTAGCCATTTCCTTTGGTCAAAATTAGTTCTTTCTTTCTATCCATTTGAATGATCGGTCTCTCTATTTAACTTGTTTCCCTGATCTTGTTCTTCATCTTGTCCTCACGACGAACCACACTTGCTGGTTCAAAACACGTCGACAAATGAATTTTAATGTGATTATCCCTGAAAACATGTCTCAAAAACCTAATATGGCTGGTTCAAAACACGTCGACAAATGAATTTTAATGTGATTATCCCTGAAAACATGTCTCAAAAACCTAATATGGATCACAGAAGCCTTAATTCAACAATTATATATGTTGTTTGATTTCCTACGTGATACCCTCAAACTGTTATAGTTTTTCCTTTTTCAATGTTTTCCGCAATAGTAAGGAGTGTTAATGCAGGTAGAAAAATCATTAGGACAAGTGTGGTGGCACAATTTTGTAGAAGAGAAAGGCCCTCTGCAGATATTTTTCTTGTCCCTTTGCTAGTGTATACCTTACAAAAAAATGCTAAGTTTTGAATGGAAAATTCTATGGAACAATTGTGCCAGGATTTTGTCGAGATGAATATCTTCTCAAATGGCCCTTTTTTCTAATATGGTACAGTTGAATTTTCTTTTCCCCCACTTTTAATATCAAGAAAATTTTTGGACACAAGCCGAATGTATTTTTCCATCAACAAACAAATTTAGCCATATGCCAACGAGTCTTGAACTCTCCCAGTGAAGTAACTTCAAAAGAGAAGCTCAGATACAACTGTGATGAACATTCTTGTTTGATAACTAAGAATATCCAATATGAATGGGATCAACAATTAAAACCAATATATGATGATATAATATAACATAATATGATTAAAGAATGATATATTTCATACATGCAAAGATGAATATAAATATTTTTAGGTCATGTATGAAGGGATGCGACCATTAGAAGAAGGTGAATATTTGTTAACTAGGGATAAGTATGCAATTATATTCACTACACATGGTAATAGTTAGAACCCAAACAAGTTTTTAAGGGCACCTTATTTTCCTCTCACTTCTCGTTGAAGAAGTTGTGGGAATATGTTCTTTAGATAATCACGGAAAAGGTGGATAAATGGATTACTAACCCCATGGTGTTGACAATCTGGCTTAAGATAAGTATTGATGCCCTTTATGCCAACCATGTATACTAGTATTGAGGGTACCCTCTCTCGTGGCCTATCAAAGGCTTGAAAATATATGGTAATAATTTCTCTATGGTGGCTCCAATGGCAAGAAAGGATTTTATAGAGTTAGTTGGAGGCTATGTTACACAACTAAGAATTGGGGTTTCGACACACCCCCTTACATTCTTGACCTCAAGGAGATGGTTATTAGGTAGACCCAACTCCCAAGGTGAGGTTAAGAGAATGGGGTCTAGGAATTTCTTCTCATGTATGCAAGATACCAATATATGCAAAAGACATTCTAAACCTATAAAAACAACATGAAGGAAATGCTTGTAAAATGATATATAAGGAGTTAAGGTCCTCATAAAAAATTCATATGAAGTAAACCTATAATACAGACCATCTCTTAATGAATAAATTCAAAATACTTTCTAAGGTATACCATTACCTTGAATGCTCTTAAATTTTTGGACACACATGGATAAATTCTTAATTCTCTAGTTCTCAGTGTTTTGGTATCACCCTAAGTGATTTCTCCAGAAATGAACACGTTCTCAACATGCACCAAATTTAACAATAATTACATTTGTGGAAACAAGAGCAAGAACACTCTAGAGTGTAGTATGATTCTAAATAATATATGCAATATTTTCCTTACTGATGTATGTCACTAGTGGGCAGTAACAAAGCGCTAATACTTGCAAAAATGTATGAAATATATGCTATATGATTTGAACAAGATTCTAAAATTCAGTATCTTAGAATTTGAATTATGATTCCTCATTTTCTAAAATATAACTTTTATGTTGTTTGGGAATATTTTGAAATTGTAATTTAACATCTTCTACAAGGTTTTATCAAACACCTTGGCCTAAATGAAACTTCTACTTTAAAAAAAAATATGTGACCCTTCATATTACTCTAATATGTAATAATACATCCAAAACAAACTTCCAGAAACACCTTTCACGAATAAGAATTCCCCTGCCAAAATCATCCTACATTAACTAGTATACTATGCTGTCAGAAAATGTTGTAGGAAGAACTTAGAGATTAAATTTTAAAATATATTGAAAACATAAACCTTTGTCATACACCTACATATGGGGGGTGCTTCTAAGATGTTGGGGTTTCTCACTAATAATCATCAGAAACAATAGAAAATTTCGGTGTTACTAATCTTGTTATGAAGCATAGAGAGAATGATATTAATTAGCACAAAAATTAAACAAATTTCTCCAAATTTCCACCATAGAGCGAGTATTTCAGGACCAAGACTCCAACCTTGCTCTAGAAAGTAATTTTTTTCTTTTCCTTTTTTTTTATGAAGGACATTTCATGCAGGACATTGAGCTTCTCTTAATACGGTTCAACAGAGAGAATTTCCATCCTTCATGAATATAATTTCCTTTGTAGTAAACCACCACAACAAAAGGGTTAATTGTTTGGCTGCCTTTTAATAGTGAAATTGTCCCATATGGTAATTCATTTGGCAAACTATGTGAATGAACAAGAACAAATAGTAATAATGTCTCTCTGCATAAAATCCATGATAATAAAAGTATACTATGTTGAAAAGAATGCGTTCCTAAGAGAATAAAGTGATCACAATCGATTACCTCAAGGTTGTAGCATTTAAATTTTTGAGCAATTATTTGATCCAAATTTCTGAACACAAAATATTATAGCTCCCATGTTAAGGTCATTCTATAAAATGCTAAGCATGCCTTTGGTCACTTTCAAAACAATAAATCCCCATCATTGGGGAACCCAAGGGCACAATTTTTCTTTAACGTTGTGAGACAATATGAATGGGAACTTCATTACAACCCTATTGGTGGAATTATATGTATTCTAATTCCAACATTTAATTATTGAATATTGGATCATAAGAATTAGACATGAAAGCACATGAAATGTATGATTAGAAGCTATTGTATGTTATGCTAACAACTAACACTAGAAAAAGTTAATCACTAAGGGTTATCACTTTTCACTGGACTATGGGACTCTAATTCTTATTGTGTTTTGAACCACAATATTTCGTTACCAACAGAGGATGTTCATGTGATTTTATATATGCATATTTTGAATTCTTTAGACTTCAGTGGTTTTAATCTTATAGTGATGGAAACCTGTTAGACATGATGCCAAAAAGTAAGTTGCAGAAAAGAAAATACTGACAACTATAAGCAAAAGAAAACAGGCCAATAAACTACAAGAAATATAGTAAGAAACTATCAAAAATAAATGTTAAGCAAGCTTAGATATATACTATAGGTTCTTGTTCATTGTATGAATATTTTATTCAGTACCGGCAAAGCTCCAATTAATTAAAAAATCCTAAACAACAAATTACATATTTATTTAATACTTTGTTCTAGTACAAAAAATAGTACTAAATTATGTACAGAAAAGTTGGAATTTGAAATTATGAATAAGTATCGAATTAATTACAGTTTTTCTGTAAATTGGAATTATGAACATTAAAGCATGTTAAGAAAATAATTTAAATTTGTTTGACTTTTTAAGCCTCACAAAAATCAATTTGAATTTGATCATAATCAACTTTAATAAAGGTATCTAAAAATAGAGCAGTAAATCTAATACTAGGTGAAATACAAATCTAATGACAAATTGAAAATAACTTGAAATAAAATATGGAATAAAATGGAGTTCACTTCTTAAACCTAAAGAGAGGTAGTAAACAGTAAATTGAAATTATGAAATTGAATATAATTAAGTTTCATCTAACATAAATCCATTGCAAAATAATAATAAATTTCCAGATGTAAGACTAATCTACAAAACACATGAACCATAGCAACACTTAATGACACTAAGGGGGCCTTTCCAATAGGTTAGTGCCACTAAGAAAATCTCAAATCAAGCCATGAATAAGTGCCATAATTCAACAACCATCAATTATTTATTTCTTCAGAAATCTCTCTTACAAATCAACGCTCTAAATCCCTTGAAAAATTAATCATTTATCTCCTCTATTAAAATAATAAACAACCTCCTTTCCTCTACTCTTGGAGAATTTATTTATACATAAAATTCATTGAGGAAGGATAATATCCAATCTCGTAAACTCAGAAAATGAATTTAAAACTGTAGAGGAAAATCTCATAACAATTATTTTTGTGTACTTTTATACAAATTAAAGAACCAACCATATATTCTCGACCATGATATGTTTTTGGGAGTTGTTTCTATGGATCCTAAATTTGTATATTTTCAACAAAAATATGACTTGGAATTTCCTAATTCAATTCGACGGCCTCATAAATTGTGCACAAAGATCATTGTTTAGATTTTTTCCAACCTAGGTTTTGCAAAATTTTTGTACGAAATTGCTTTAAAGAACTAGCTATAACTTTCAAACCATATTGAATTTTGGGAAAGAATTTTAGATACAAGTAAATTGTTAGGTTGTGAAAGGATATATTTTCCATATTCTTGGTATTCACCATCATATGCGCGGGAATAGAGGTAGAACATGGCAGTTTCAAATCTATTACATATTTTTTGTTGTATCTTAAATCATGTACTAGGATCCCACATGTGAGCTCGGTATGTTACAAGGATTTTACCAGCATATTAATCCCACGTGGCACCTAGTTAACCATGCTAGATAAAATAAAAACTTAATTTTATAATTTTGTATTTTTTTCCCTCCATTCATGCAAGTGAAAAATTAAGTATAGAATTGCTGAACTAATACAGATATATTTTTTTTTGTAGTGGACATGCTCCTTGCCCAAATAACCACATTAGTAAACATTCATTGATAAAACCGTATTAAAAACTTATTTAATCATTAAAAATACAAGAAATCGTTAATAATTAACCACAAGGTTAGATGAATGCATTTAGTAAAAATTGTAGTATAATAGTTACAAAATATGTTATAAATGTATGAATGTACCTTGTAAATCAAAGTTTTGGATAGCCAATATGATAACATATCTAGGGCCAACCATTCCCCTATGCCTAGGACATTGCATGGCCTCATTCAAACAAAATATGGACTAGGAAGGAATATTTTAGGTCCCTATGCTACTAGTGTAGCCCCTATTGTTATTAGTGCAACCCCCTTATTGTATTGTTCTGCCCATGTTGTCCCATTATTATTATTATTATTATTATTATTGTGCCCCATAGAAACCCACTATTGTTATTGTTGTGTCCTTGCATTCTTATTGTTATGTCGGTTGTGATTATATTAGACTCCTATATATAGAAAGGAGGTTTTCTCATTTGAATCATCTAATAATTGTTCATTTGTGTAATGTAAAGGAGGTTTACCCCTCAAAAAGACTTATTTTGAAGTGACTGATCTATCTCTTATTCTATTTTGTGAGTTGGTTGGATAACATTTGGTAACAAAGCTTTGGATTCTATGGTTTCACTACTTTAAATAGTTCATCGTTGAATTTCCATTATAATGTTTTTTATACAAAGCTTTAGAAGCTAAAATTAAAACCAAGTTGATAAAAAATATGGATGAAATTCGTGCCAGAATCGCAAATCTTTTTTTGCTATATTTTCTAAGGTATGATCTAAGGAAGTTGGGGGTTTTGTAGGTTCCAGAATTCCGTCTGAAATAGGTGACCTATGGAAAATCATCATAAACTTGTCTCTGAGAATCAAATTCAAATTTCATAAAAATTGACAGAAAGAGGACTGACGGTATTATCTTGGGTATCATTTTCAAGGCTGAAGGTAAAAACAGTGACATCTGGCACATCATACGAGTTCTCTCTACTGAATAGGTCTATAATGGGGTCATTGTCGGAGATTGATAATAACTCTTTCTTGTAGAATCCAATCCTTATCAGACCTGTGTGGTTTGAAAGAGGTCTCAAATGGCTACGAAAAGAAGAAATTTTAGAACTTTAAGGTTCGAAATTGCAAAGTTATAGTCATTTAAATATTGATCTCCTATAAGCAAGGTAGAGAATGACTTGAATGAACAAAATAGAAATTCCTAGTAAGCAAAATTGGATGGATGATTTGAACAATGTGATCGAAGCTAAGCTAAATAATTTTATCTATGCCATGGAAGCTAAAATATTGATGCTATGGAAGCGTAATTGAAATGCAACATGGAAGATTTGAAGATAAACAATGAAGCTTTAAAGGAAGGTTAGACAACGTTGCTACAAGAAAGACTTCCTAATGACAAAAAGGTAGTAGAGGAAACCCATGATGAGAAAAAAATAAATGTAATCATGCTTTGATAGAATCTAATGTTGGATTGAAGACCCACCCTGTTCCAAAGATAGATGTGAGGAAGTTTTATGGCAGGGATATGGATATTTGGATACTACATATGGAGAAATATTTTGATCTACATGACGTGAAACCATCATGAAAGGTATGTATTGCATCTTTTTATTTAGAACCAAATCAGTTTTTATGGTATATAGGGATTTTTTCTCGTAAACCACTTGTCACATGGTTAATTTTTATGGAGGAAATGATAGCACATTATGACAATACAAAGAAAAATGCCTTCTTTAGAAAATTGATAAATCTCAAACAAAAGGGTTCAATGGGAAAGCACATTGAGGATTTCAAAAAATTAGATATAAGGTTAAATGTTTTTCCAGAGAAACATAAGGTTGAATTCTTCATAGGGACTTTAAAGGATAACATCCAACATGAGGTTCTCCTTTGGGAACCTGGTTAATTGGAGAAGGCATTCAAGTTGGAAAGAAAAATTGAAAGAAAAATTATGGAAACAAGGTCACCCATCACTCATAACTATAAAGACGGAAGTCTTGTTTATACTAGCCTTCAACAACCTATAAGGTTGACACCACAACAATGGGAAGAAAAAAGAGAAAAAGGGATTTGTTGTAGTTTTGATAGAAAATACACTAAAGGTTATAACTGTGCTCAAAAGAAATTAATTTACATAGATGTGTAAGAGGAGGAAGAAAAGGAACAAGAGACATGAAAATAAGATGATATACACCTGGATCCAACCCTGAAGAAAGAAGAAATGAATGTTCCCATATATTATAATTCATTGACAAGAATTACCACTCCTCAAACTATCAATATAGAAAGATATAACAAGAAGAAAATTGTAATAGTGTTGATCCATTCGACTAGTACCCATAATTATATTCATTGAAAGATAGCAAATGAATTTAATTGCTTCCTATATCGAGCACAAGAGTGTCAATTAATGGTTGCAAATGGAGGAAACCTAAATTTATTTAGAAATTCCATAATATCAAGCTATCCATGGGAGAATATGTATTGAATAGTCCAATTCTTTCCATTCCAATGCGTGGCGTTGATGTTGTACTAGGAGTCCAATGGTTAAAGTCTCTGAGCATGACAACTTTCGATTTTCAAGAAATTTTCTTGAATTTTTTTTGGGAAGGAAAGGAAGTTTAATTAAGGGGTACCATAGGGAAACCATGAAATATAATCATATTTAATGGAATAACAAAGCTTCTAGAGAAATAATAGTGGGGTATAATTGCACAATTATGTTCACTACAGATTCAAGCAATGAAATCATTTATTTCTCTTGATCTCCAAAAAGTCTTGGAATATCATTCCAAGGTTCAAGCAGTGAAATATCACATCCAACATCAACAACAAGTTCTCCAACTCTTAAGGTGTAACCTCACTTTGGTACAAAATCGAATGAAACAATATGTAGATCAACATCATAGCACAATAAGTTTTGATGTAGGTAACGGGGTATTTTTATGGCTACAACCATACAAACAAATGTACCTCAAGAAATATAATAAGGATAATAAATTATCACTAAAGTACTATGGTCCTTACAAGGTGTTCCAAAAGATTGGTGCTATGGCATACAAATTGGAGCTTCATGCATCTTCCCGAGTGCACCTAGTTCTCCATGTTTCAGGCTTAAAGAAGGTTATAGGTGACAAGATCCCTCTTCAAATGATATTGCTGGAACTTGATGAGGAAGGAAAAATTACGTTGAAACTAGAAGTCATGGAAACAAGAACCCGACAGCTACGAAATCAATCAATTTCAGAGTATCTCATTGAGTGGAAGAACTTACCGACTACATATTCCACATGGGAGGATGAGAATTTTGTACAAAAGAATCTAGAACTACTCAAGTATTAAGGAAAACACTCTTTTTGAGGGAGAGGGGAATGTTAGATCCCTATACTACTAGTGCAACCCTTTATTTTTGTTTGTGCAACCCGCTTATTTTATTATTCTTCCCATGTTGTCCCCATATTGTTATTGTTGTGCCCCATAGGAGTCCACTATTGTTATTGTTTTTCCATTGCATTATTATTGCTATGTCTTCTCTGATTATATTGACCCCTTAGACTCCTATATATAGAAAGCAGTTTTTGTCATTTGAATCATCTATAATTTGTTCATTTGTGTAATGTAAAGGAGGTTTCCCCCTCGAAAAGGCTTATTTTGAAGTTGTTGATTTATCTCTTCTTCTATTTTGTGAGTTGGTTTCATAATAGAATGATGGACGATATAAGGTGACAATGAAGATAATGGCTAAATAAATATGCACCTTGAAAGTAGAATATGAATTAATGGATTTGGAAATTGTGTTTTAAGAAAGGTGAAGAAAGAGGGAGTGGTTAATCATGAAGATTCCTTAAATTTTAATGAGGTAAGGATCCTTTGAACATGTTTTTTTCTCAAGTATACCTTTTGAACTTGATTTGTACTACAAGCTGCAATGAAATTTGTATGAACTTGAATAAAGGTAGAGTAAGGTTGAGAGTCTGAAGTGATTTTGGAAACTCGGAGTTGATGAGTATCAATCTAATATGCTCAAGGAATTTGAAAATAATGAAATTACGATGTTGAAAATATCGCAATGAACACTCCCCCATGCCCTAGGTTTTGCATGTCCTCATGCAAATAGGGTGATGTGTTGATGAAGTGAGGAGGGTTGTCAATATGGTTCTAGTACAAAGGAACATGGAAAACACAACAACATAGCTAATGATATCAATAGTGAATAAAAATAAGTCATATTAGATTTATTAAAATGATGCAAAGCTAAAGTGACTCATAGAAGAAATTTCAAATCACTCATTACATATGATTTCATCATTCTTTAATAGTTTTATGCTCAAGAAAAAGAAAACCTCTATAAATTTAAGGGGAACTCCTTCTTTGTAGAAAAGGAGGATTTTTATGATCACAAAAAATGATGAACAAGTGAAAAATTAGTTAATACTACCCAAATCCAAAAGTCCTATAGTCATACAAGTATTACAGATAAGCTTTGCACTTGTCTTCTATTAGATATTTGTGATCTTGGGTCCCCTTATAGGAAAATTAAATCTTAGATATAGTATGAAAAATAAATGGTAGAGGACTCAAGAATACCTTAAGGCTATTCTTTAGAAACAAATTTATGCAGTTGGTTTTTACCCTTGACTTAATCCACACATGCTTCTCTTTTGTTGTAACACTACAAAGTAACCATCATATGCATAGAAAAAAGCCTTGGTTTGGTTGACATTTCTTTAGGTAGAATTCCCCATTTCCCATGAGAATTCATAGCCCCGATGGGTTTGCCTAATGATATCACACATCGGTATCGGTTGCCATTAGGCATCTATAGCTTCCACGGGTTAACCTCTTAAGCCTATTTGACACTGAAGGTTGTAATCCCATGTTTCCTACCATTTTAGTTTTAGATTATGAACATTTATTTTAGAATTGGCAGATGGGGGAGATGCTTCACAAATCTCCTTATAGACATAGGATATACCTTTCAGAGTGACTTTGATTACTTGCATAATTGACTAGATGCATAAGGTACTGATAGGTACTATAAAGTAATAGTCTAAAGTAATCATCATATGTGTAGACAAAATCCTTGGTTTGGTTGACACTTCTTTAGGACGAATGCCCCATTGCCCTTGAGCATCGATATTCCCAATGATCTTTCCTAATGATATCACAGGTCAGTACCCACTTCCATTAGGCATCCATAGCCTCAACAGATTAACGTCTTAAACTTATCTTAGGCTAAAGGTTGTAGTCGCATGTTTCCTACCATTTTAGATTTATATTATGAACATATATTTTGTAATTGGTAGATGGGGGAGTTGCTTCAAAAATCCCCTTAAAGACATAGGATGATACCTTTTAGAGTGAATATGATTGCCTACATATTGTATTGGAAACATAAGGTACTCATAGGTACTTAAAGGACATAGCATGAATGCGTCATTTTAATGTGAGATGGATGAAGCTAACAAAAGAATAACCAAAAGACACCTAAAGTCTTACTAATCATAGTTTTCATATATATATGCTTTGACTTTTTAAAGTAGTGTTACACTATGAACAAAGACATCATCAACTATTTTACAAGTCTTAATAGACATGCTCAAAGATCATGCCTTAGTGTTATGATTATAGTATTCAAATTTCTTTTTCATTGGTATCATTGTACAAATCTTTTAAATTTATTTTAATCCCCTTAGTATCCATTAGTAACTATATTTTTAGAATTTGTTTTGTATTGATAATCAGAAATACAATTGAATAAGAGAAATGGAATTAGAAACAAAGAAAAGGTATATCAGCTATGAATACTTTGGAATTATCATTCAATTCAAATTTTATGAAAATGATTGCTTATACCATCTTTGTAAAATAATGGTTTTAAAACAGATAAAGCATGAATGCATCATTCTTAGTAACTCAAGGAAAAAGGAAAGTTGTCATCGAACACTCCCATAAGTGTTTCATTCAATTGATGAAGATGTCCTTTTCACTTTTGAAAATATTACTCTAGTATTTAAGCATCTCAAATGAACAATATCCTTGAATCTTTCTTTTTCCTTGAAAAATATCAAATTGGTACCAAAATTCTCGATATTGGTTAGATGAAATATGGTACTAAACAATTGGTATGTAATACTAGATGATGTTGCTATGCAATCATTTCCAACTAAACCTAAAATTCCAAAAGTAATGGGCATATCTTGCTTTATTGAAAATAAAAACTAGAAACAAATATAACTAAAAAGAAATAATAAGTGGCAAAGTAAAGTAATAGTTGAACCATGCTGCAATTCAAAATAAGATTGTGTGTCAATCTTCATTAAAATAATATGCAGCTGAAATAAACCCCAACAGAAATATGTAGTAAGAAGATATATCTCCATTTTTCAACTAATTACATTTTAGTTGTTAACATCCCCACTTATTGAGAACAAGTGAGAAAGATGTTGCACTATATGTTATAACTAAACTAGCTACTATATGCAATATTTATTTATTATCCTACTCTACTTGAGAAAAATAAATTCCTCTCCTTAAGTATGTGAGTATTTGAAATTTAGCCATGTAGTAACAAGTATAAAAATGAATTCTTACTCAAGTTTATAATATAATATTTAATGCATAACTGAGTACGAAGAACCAAATGGTTTAATGATGATGTCAAGAAGTAAGGAAGAATGAAGGAGTGGTATGGACCTACAATTTATTGAAACCAACTTTCAACAAAATCATAATTCTCTTGGTTTACCTCGTTATTTGGGTCATTTAGTATATCCTAATTTACCGTGCCATTCAAATCTTCTAGCATTAGATGATTATCCTCTTATGTGCCTAGAGGATCTGTAGATCGGCATGTCAAAAATTATTCTATCTCAGGTTAGAATGGTTTCTCTCCATTATATTTGGTCCATGATTCTTTAGTTTCTTCAACAATATTGTAAGGGTGGATATCTTCCTGTGATTCATTTTTTTCTCTTCTATCACTTCTTGAGAGGCATATATGTTCTTGACTAGTAGAAAGATTTGTTCTTCCTAAGAAGAAGATATCCTAGCTTCTGCTAGAATTTGAGAGAGTTCTTCTAAACTATTGATCATCTTTGAATATTGCTTTTTTGGCTATTAATCCCTGTCATTCACATGGATTAGTGGATGGAATTCTTATCAAAAATCCTAAGTCAATAAGAAGTAAATGCACTTGAAACAAATGAAAGCAAACCAATCATGTACTCGAAGTGCCATCTTGCTACCAAGGCCCTCATGTCACCGTGTTATATTCCCACACAAGTTAGGTTTATCTTCTTTCCATGAATCAATCTAAAGGAAAACATACTAGAAAAGAAAAATAAAGAAAAATGAGGCTTTTGGATCCTACCTTTAATTATATGCATATGAAAAAGAAACTAGAAAATCAATTAGAGACCACTATCCTTTCAAGTGACCCAACCATAGTGGATGCATGGCTCTTCACTCATGTCTTACCATCTTTATTTTCCCTCTGGTTTCCTTAAAAATTATATCACACAGAAACCTTGAGAAAGAAACTATGGTCTAATCCCTTTAGCATGTCCCTAGCAGCGACACCAAAAATTTTGGTGGAATTATGTGTATTCTAATTCCAAGGTTTAATTATCGAATTAGAGATCGTAATAATTAGAGATACAAGAACATGAAATGAAGGATTAGATCCTATGGTAGCATTTTTTAACAACTAATGCTATAAATAAATAGCTACTAAGGATTATCCCTTGTCATTGGACTGTGGAACTCTAATGCTTATCGGGTTTCGAACCACAATCTTTCATTACAAATAGATTATGTTCATGTGGTTTTATATATGTAGCTTATTAGGTATTGAGACCTTATTGTTTTTAATCCTATAGTGATGAAAACCCATTAAGCATGTTCCGACAACTATAAGCAAAATCATGTGAGGCAAGTAAAGAAACCAAGGCAATAAACTACAATAAATGCATTAACAAATTACCAAAAATAAATTCTAAGAATGCTTTGAGATATATTGTAGGTTCTTATTCACTATAGGAGTATTTTATCAAGTAGATGCAAATTCTCAATCAATTAAGGAATCATAAACTGCAAATTACATATTTCTTTAATACTTTGTTTTAGTATAGAACCTAGTATCGAGTTAAGTACAAAAAGGTTGGAATTTGAAATTCTGAATAAGTACCAAATTAAGTATAGAACTTTTGTAAATTTATATTATGAATATTAAAACATGTTAAGAAATCAATTTAATTTTTTTTTACTCTTTAAGCCCGAGAAAAACAATTTGAAATTTCTCATAATGCATTCTCCTAAACAGATTTGAAAATAGAGCAATAAGTCTAATACTAGGTGAAATACAAATATAATGAAAAATTGAAAATAAAATCAATTAAAATATACAATCAAATGAAATTAACTTCTTAAACCTAAAAATAATTACCATATAGTAAATTGAAATCATGAAAGTGAATAGGTCTAAGTTTTTCCTTACATAAATTCATTGCAAAATAAAACTAAAATGCTAGATGTAAGACTAATCTACAAAACACTTATAGTAACACTTAACCACACTGAGGGGCCCTTCTCAAGAGATTAGTTCTACTAATAAAATCTCAATTCAAGCTAAGAATATGTACCACAATTCCACAACCATCAATTCTTTATTCACTTCAAAAATTTGGGTTACAAATCAACGCTCTAAATCTCTCCAAAAACTAATCGTTGATCTCCTATATTAAAATAAGGAAACAAAAAATCCTTTCATATTCCCTTTGATGCTTTATTTATACACAAAATCCATTGAGGAATGATAATATCCAATCCCCTAAACTCATGAAACAAATTTACAACTTTAGGGGAAAATCTCATAACTTTGGTTCTTGTGTAATTTTACACAAATTTGTGCTAAAGAACCAACCATACATTACCACGCATGATAGAGTTTGGGGAGTTAATTATATAAAGACTAACCCGTTATATTTTAAACTAAAACCTCTCTTGTAATTTACTAATTCGATTCCATGGACTCGTAAATCGTGCTGAAAGATGCATGTTTAGATTTCTTGACAATCTGGGTTTTGTAGAAATTTTGTTCAAAATGGCTTCAAAGAATTAGTTCTAACCTTAAAATGATATTGAATTATTTGAAATAGTTTCAGGTACATGTTGTTAGGATGTTGAAAACCCTATTTTCGAGATTTTTGAGATTCACCATCATATGCCTGGAAATCGAGGAGAAAATGGCAATCTCAAAATTCCTACATATTTTTTTATGCAACTTAAATCATGTACTAGGATCCCATGTGTGAGTTGGTTATATTACAAGGATTTTACCTTTATATTAGGTCCATGTGGAACATAATTTACTATGGTAGCTAAAATAAAAACATATTTTATAATTTTGATTTTTTTCTCTTCATTCATGCAAGTGCATAATTAAGTACCCAACTGTTAAATGGATACAAAGATAGAAATTTTTGTAGTGAAGCATGATCCTTAGCCACCTAAGCACAATAGTAAACCCTAATTGACAAAATCATATTAAAAACTCATTTAATCATTTAAAATACAATAAATCCTTAATAATTAACCACAAGCTAACATGAATGAATTTAGTGAAAATTTGTAATATAATAGTTATGGAATATGTTATAAATGTATGGATATGGATTGCAAATTAAGGTTTTGGATAGCCAATACAATAAGATAGCTAGG
>APFE031258477.1:0-11613 GCA_000404065.3 Pinus taeda
CATGTGTTCTACTGGTAATATGTGAATTGTATCCTGCTTGACTGATATATAGCTGTACGATTTTGGATTTTATGCTTATTTGTGGGTTGTTCTTCATTTGTGCAGGTGTCCATGCGTGGAGCGCAAGGATAGCGACCGACCAGAGCTAGAGGACAGGAGCGAAACTTCTCCCACAGAAAACAGCGTTGGATCCCAGGTTGGTCTCCCTGATCGACTTCTAAATTCTATAGTTAGGAACTTGCATACAGCGTGATTGATTGTTGCTAGACCCCTGTGGGGCTAGTGGGATCCACCTCTGTCCGCAGAGGGGATTTACCTCCACAACAGTAGTCATGAGAAAAATTCAAAGCATTGTTGGATTTTTAAAATATCAAAAAATGTTGGATTTTTTCATTTGTTTGATGTTAAAGATTGAAAAATAAAGTTGCACCCATTTGTTGATTCATTAAATGTATCTTTTGATGGTTTCGTAATGAAGGAGGCATGAAAGGTTCTTCACAACACAAAATAATGACACAAAATTTATCCTTATATTATGAAATTATGGCAAGCTATACTAACTATTCTCACAAGTACAAAAGGGGATTTTCTAAACAAAAATTCATAAGGGCATCAAAAAATAAAGACTAGGATTGGATACACTAGATGCATTAATGAGAATATCTCTCAATGGGCCCAAATTATCTAATGTACATTGGAGTGTAGTAAATGGGGTATGGAGAGAGACAAAATAAAAAAGATTTCTTGAGCTTTGAGAGTTAGGATGTTAGCCTTATTTACCTTTTGCAACAAATTTTGTTTATTTTGCAATAGTGATTAATGTGTATGGAGTCTTATGGGTTATGTTGAGTAAAGGATTCAAGACAATGGGATTTTAAGTTGCTGAATTTTTGATGACATTTTTATAAATATTTAATGCATATGAGAAGATTTGACTTATAGTTAAGTATAATTGCAATTTGAAATTGAAGAACATTGGTAATAAAGAGAATGAACATAAAAAGAAAGATGTAACCATGTTAGTTGAATCTTTTGTCATCTTTTTCAACTATGTTAGATACTTAAAATTTCAAATAGTCTCTCATAATTTTATCTACTATATATATTCAAAGTTTTGAGATTTTTTAGTGGAATCTTTTGTTATTAATGGTTGAAGTTGCAATTGCAATTGTAGTGATTGGTTCCTTAGAAAATAAATAGATAAGTGTTTTGTTTTTAAATAATAAGAATTTTGATTCTTTTGAATATGAAAATAAAAGAATATGTTTTACTAATAAATTGATTTTCTTAATTTTTTTAAATAAATAAATCTAACTTTTTTATTTTAATTTTTTAGTACTTTTTCATTTTACTATGCTGCAGTAAAAGTTGCTATCATGTTGTTCACTAAATATTATAATAAACAATGCCTTCAATTTTGAATTCACCTTAGAAAATGTAAAGCTTGCATTTAAATAAAATGTTTCTTCTGTAAAAGCTTGATGGAGTGATAGCATTTTAAAAGCAAATTGATAATATTTTATTTTTTTTCATAATTTTCATTTTACAATGCTACAGAAAGGGTTGATTGTTGTTTCATGCTGTTAACTAAATGTTATAATTAACAATGCCTTCGATTTTGAATTCACCTTACGAATGTAAAACTTGCATTTAAAATGTTTCTTGTGTAAAAACTTGTAAAAGCTTTGGTGGAGTGATAGCATTTTAAAAGTAGTAATATTTACTCATACTTTATTTTGATAATAAAGGGATGGGATTTTGATTAAATTATTAATGTTTTTCTAATTAAAAAACCATAATGAAAATTTAAATTTTTTGATTATATTATATTATATATATATAATATATATATATATATATAAACTTAATGGTTATATATAACTTAAAATGGTTAACCGTGGAAAACAAATAAATGCTATCAATTTTTCAACTTAGTAGATAAAATAAATTTGAAATTTCAAACTAGGTGGAGAGTATATAGAGAATAGATAGAGAATAGGAAGTGTAACTACTACCAGAAATACATACACATACTCTCACTGCCAAGCATGCGAGGTGCACGCCAACGCTCTAAACTGTTTTATAGCTTAACTATTGACTTGATTTCTTAGGGCTGCAACAGAGTCGTAAGTTGTAACAGGAAGATCTTCATGAGGCTACATCTTTCTTCCGCTCGAGATAATGGGGTTGATGCTTGCTTCAACTGTCTGAGTGCCAGCCTTATTTATTCTGAAATCCGGTTGATTTTTTAGGTTCAGAATGTGGGGCGACATTAAAGCTCAAAAATTTGTGTTGTGAAATTTCTTCCACGATCTCCATCTTTTACTAGATATAAACAGCTCTGGTTCGAATATCAAACAAATCTGTAATGATTTCACAAAGCAATCAATCATGAAATCGATTCTGGTGCTTCAGGTCATAATTTTCATGCTCTCCGCTAGTTCTAGTGGAACCTTGGAGGATTCCACTTCGAGGTTCATGCATGGTGCTTTTAGGTGCTCCCTGGAATCAGGTTGGGCTTTGTTTCATTGTATAAATACAAAAGAATTGACATGGGCCTCCATATTCTTAATATCTATACTTGGATTGAACACATATCAATCATAGAGTTCAATCCCCCATTGAGAGCTTCTATTCAAATATGCACAATTACACTTCATTGCTCGATATCTGGATCCAAATAGACCATGGGCGGTTTCCGTCTGGCTGGCAAAAGATAACAAGAAATAGAACAACAACTTTATAAATTACAGTTTCTAGAATATTTTGGAAATTAAACACTTCACTTCAATGGGTTCCTATGCTGATATTGTCAAAATAATCACTGGAATATATTCAAAACATACCATTGGAATAAACCAGATATATTAATATCAAAGGAAAAATGGCAACGATTTTCACTGGCTTTATTATAACAAGCATTTGAAACCTTGAGAAAAAAGTATCCTTGTCCCTGTGCCAAACTGAGGATTGATTTGATAAACAACCTTGAATAAGTTGTCAGCGCGATATTCAGAGATGGCCAATAAAATGAAGCTGAGAATAATCATATGTCGCCTTGATTTTGGGGAGAAACCTGAAACCTTTCAAATATTGATGCTGAATCTGCAAATAAACGGATCAGACTCAAGATGGCTTTAATTAATGAAATAGTATATATGTTATCAAAATAATAAAATTTCATCTTAATGAATCACACTCTTAAAACTAAATCACTTTGGAGATGGCTCCTTATTGACCATAAGAGACTTTTCACTTGTTGATCTTGATGATCTCTACGCATAGATTCCAACTACTTTGGAGATTTGCTTAGCATATTGGCATTTTTTTGGGGCTGACCTTTCCCTTGTTGCTGTGGGATTGGTGCTTGGATAGATTGCAACTTAAGCTTCTTATTTGGTTTTACAAGAATCTTCCCTTTGCTAGAATGACAATGGTAAGCACAATTCTTGAGGCCTCTCATATTATTTATGTGTTAAATATGATGATATTTGGTCTTCCCATGGTTCCCTAGGATGGTTGCATCATTCCAAAGATGAAAGTCTTGGCTTGGGAGATGTGGTCAATCAAGGTAACTTTTTAGTTCTTAAATGGGTGGTTAAATTCTTTGAGGGTTCATCCCTTTGGAATTATTATAAGTCAACATGGTAAAATTTAGTGGCAAACTTATGTGACATCTTTATCTTTATGCTCCTTATAATTTTCATAGTTTTGGGTCCATAATTCTTAATAGTATTTAGTGGAAAATTTAGCGTTAGTAGAGGAAATGGAGTAGAACCAGTTGGAATTTGGGAAAGAGAATAATCTAAAGTTAGAAAAATTGGAAATAATTAATTCCTACTTGTCTATGGTTGTAATTCCCCATTTGAGGAGTTTGTTCCTATATAATAGGAATTTAGTTTCTCCTAGTTTAGTGTGTGGTTGAGAGAATCTCTCAACCACACTAGTGTACGTCCAAGATATAATTCCTATCTTGAGACTATTAATTGTATAAATATGTGTGTAATTTCCTCATTCAAGAATAATAGAGAATATATAGGTTGTGCTACTTTTATCTTGGTATCAGAGCTCAGGAGGGCCTAGCCCCTCCTGGTCTGAGGGAAAATAAAGAGTTTAGTATATGTTGTTTGTCCATCATTTTTTTTTTGTGGTCTGTTCAAGTGCTTAAGCAACTGGTTGTGGAGGCGTTGTCTCTTGTACGCGTGGATGAGGTCGCAGCAAGGGGGATCTTTGTTGGAGCACTTCACCGTGAAGGAGGAGGTGCAGTTTAACCGCTGCGTGGATCTGCTATCGATTGAGTGAGTTAATCTTCTTTAGTGGTGGAGTGATGGATCATGTGTTGGATATGTTGCCCATTTTGAATACAACGTGGAGCCGAGGTGCAAAAGTTCTCGACCATGCCATGAGGAGGTGCGACCGGAAGGACACTGGGAAAAATTAACTATGCCATTAATTGTACGCTCAAGCTTTTTCAAGCCTGCTGACTGATCCGTAAGAAGAGAAAGTTTGAGGTGTTGGTAGGGTTCTTCCAGCTCTTGTGTGATCCTCCTCCCTTGGACATGCGATGGGATCCATGGGATGGGAGAGCAATTACTGGATCTGGGACACTGTCTTCGTTCCCCGTGTTATGGGCGGCCTCATGGTCATCGCTGCCCCTCTGGGCCTCTCTACTGGCTACTTCGGCGCACTTCCCGTCCTGGGCTTGCCCGCGACCCTACTGCCGAGGTCGTTTGGTTTGTTCCCTAGGCGGAACAGCCGGAAGAAGAAGGTTAGGGTTTACATGGATGGATGCTTCGACCTGATGCACTACGGCCACGCGCTCGGTGACGAGCTGGTCGTTGGCATGGTCAGCGATGAGGAAATTATAGCCAATAAAGGACCCTCGGTCTTGTCTCTCGAAGAAAGGATGGTGATGGTGAGTGGTTTGAAGTTTCCAAATTTTCATATGCAATAAATGAAAATTTCATGAAGAAGTTGTTTGACGAGTATAATATTGATTATATTATACACGGTGATGACCCATGTCTGCTCCCTAATGGTAGTGATGCATATGCCCTTGCCAGGAAGGCTGGACGGTATAAACATATCAAACATACTGAGGGTGTTTCTAGTACTGATATAGTTGGTGCGCATGCTGATTTCTGAGCATCGTAGACCAGACATTTATGGCAAAAGCTCATCGTCGACAACTCCAGAAACCATCTCCTTCCTATAGACATATTTTGGATTTAAATCTTTACTAACTGCTATTCAAGGTTGGAATTGATTGATGTTGTTCAAGTCATCACCCGGCGTGGGGCTTAGAATTCTTAGTTTGGGAAATGATCATCTTTGGGCGGAGATAGAGAAATTAAATTTGAAGAGTTTATGTTGAATTTTCTTGAAACCATGTTTAAATATTATTGAGCCTTATTGAGCCTAGCTAACTCAATGTAGGTAAAGTTGTTTCGTTAGTCATGACTCTAACAAATGATAGGATAAGCATGAAGTTCCAAGAAGTTTTTTGAACAGATAAGGATGCCCATGATGTAGGAAAAGATGAGGTAATGAAGCAACAACAACGGTTATGGTGGACAAAAAAGTAAATGTTTGTTTAAGTTAGTGTGGTTTGTGGAATAGACTCCCTAGCATGTTGTAATAGTCATTGTATGTACCCAGAAACTCCAAAATGTAGAATGAAATGTAAATTTTTTAAAGGCATCTCAAAGTTCGTGGTGATCTCAAAACCACTTTGTAATGGTTTATGGTTAGCCTGAAACCATCTTTTGTCACTGTAATGTGATGGTTGGTGGTGAGACAGAAACCTTCTATAGAGTCTTAGTGGCTACAGGATTTGCCTGGGGGTGGCACATTTAAGTTCCGGATTTGCCCGGTGGTGGCGAATCGGACTTGCCCAGTGGTAGCATATTGAAGTTGGCAGATTTGCCCGGTAGTGGTAGATCGGACTTGCCTGGTGGTGGCATATTGAAGTCGGCGGATTTGCCCGGTGGTGGTAGATCGGACTTGCCCGGTGGTGGTAGATCGGACTTGCCCGGTGGTGGCATATTGAAGTTGGCAGATTTGCCCGGTGGTGGCATATTGCCTGAGTGGCTAACGTGTACACGACAGCTTTGTGCTCGTAGGAGCAGGTGGACTGTAGTAACACCTGGCTCATGGTCTTAGATATTGGTGTGTCTGAGCATAAGAGGGTTGGTGCACTTTTCTATCTGACAGTTGCGTCGAAAGGCGCAATCAGTGCAACTATTTGTAATTGTTATTTGGAGATGAATATTTGGCTTAGAAAGGCACTGATCTCTCTTTGTTTTTGGAAGTTTTGTACATGCAATTCGCCTGATGGTGGTGGATTTGACTATCATGAAAAGTAGTCATTAAGGGGGGGAGTTGGAAATAATTAATTCCTACTTGTCTATGGTTGTAATTCCCCATTTGAGCAGTTTGTTCCTATATAATAGGAATTTAGTTTCTCCTAGTTTAGTGTGTGGTTGAGATAATCTCTCAACCACACTAGTGTACGTCCAAGATAGAATTCCTATCTTGAGACTATTAATTGTATAAATATGTATGTAATTTCCTCATTCAAGAATAATAGAGAATATATAGTTTGTGCTAATTTTATCTAGAAATAGGATGGAACTTGTATTTCTCATATTCTTCATTTTCAAGCAAAGAAGTTTAGCACAAAAAACAATTTTCTTTGGAGGGATTTTTGGGATTTCAGTTTTTATTTTAGAAAAATTAGTGTTCTTTGGCTTCAGATTTTGCCTGATCCTAAGTGGATAGAACTACCTTTATGTATATCATTCCCAAGAAGACCATTTCAAGTTGAATATTAATATAAAAATCCCCCTTTTGTAGAGAGTAGGAGTGGAGTTTAGGGTGCCATTTGACTCAATATGAGATTCTCATAAGTTCTATTTTGTGATTTTGCATCAACTTCATAGATTAAGACTAGTAATCAAAGCTAGATGGGATTCTACAAATGAAAAAAATTACTTGATTGGACTGGTGTCTCGTGAATTAGAGTCTCTTATAAATGCTTGGTTGGTAATTTATCAAGATCTCCCATCCAACTCTAAGCTAACCAAAAACCTATGAACTATGTCATTTTTGCTCAGAATTAAATACAATAAAACATCTTTTATAAAAATGTTCCTTTACAAAATCTTATTAACTTAAAATTCAATTTCACTTCAACACATTTTTGAAAACTCCTCTACACATACATTTTATTTTTATTTTTATAAGAAGGTTACTTTCTAAGATCTCATTAACTTATTATTCAATTTCAGTTTCTAAAATTGAATGATATTTTATGAAAACGTTACTTTCTAAGATCTCATTAACTTATCATTCAATTTCAGTTTCTAAAATCTCATTAACCTGTTATTCAATTTCAGTGGAATCACATTCACAAAAACTTCTCTCCAAATGTATTTTTAATAATGAAGTTAGTTCTGCCAGAGTTTTTTGATCCATTAAAATACTTGTACAACTCCTAAATCATCCTTTTTCTTTCTCACTGCTTTTTATATATAATTAAAAAAATCATAAATTTTAACTTCTTAATAAATTAAGAAAATGAAATATCGCTTATAATGGTATTTTGTTGCACATTAATGATTCTCCAAATTTTAGTTTGAAGAAGTTCAGAATTCAGTTCCAGGGTGCGATACTTCAAGGAATCCTCAGTTGACGGCAGATGCTTATTATGTTCAAAGTCTATTGTAGAATCCTTGGTACTTATTATCAATCCGTAAGCTAAATATTTACTAATGTGAAATTCAACATTTGTTTCTTCATTTTTTGAAGTATGAAAAAAAGTATTATTTATATTAATGTGAGAAATTTACAAAATTCACAGATAATTCGGCAATCACAAAGCCAAAACCACACATTAGCAATTACATTATGTTCAAGCCAAAACCACACGTTAACAATTACATTATGTTCAAGTGTTCATCATGAGACATCTCCCCCTATAAACAGTATAAGGTAAGATTAAAAGTATAGACTAGTTTGTGGAAACTGTGTCTGATAGTATATTAATATCAAAAAATTGACCCTGTTGTGATTATCTAGTATAAACAAAGGAGAAACCTCACTTCGCAGAAGACATTGTGAGAAGCCCAGTGGCCCAGCAAAAGAAAGTTAAGAACGGGAAGAAATAAGAAAAATGATTCAAATTTATATTCCTGGAAGATAAATTCCTCCGTGTTATATGTGATATTTCCATTTTCCAGAAGTATATCCCTATACCATTTACCCGACTCAAGTGATAGTCCTTTCTTTACATAACTTATCATATGTTGCTTCACTTTATATAACAGATCATGCAGTAGATCTGCCATAAGCGTATTGTTTGGTGATCTTCTGAATATTTCCTTTGATATTAATATGAGGTGCTTTTTTATTTCCTATTGCTTATATATCTATGAGGTGCTTTTTTATTTCCTATTGCTTATATATCTATGAGGTGCTTTTTTATTTCCTATTGTTCATATATATCTTTTATTTCCTAGAGTTCTCATATATCTTTTGAGATTCAGAAGTCAATACGTCAAATTGGAGCAAAGATGCGTTATTGGGCATATTGAGTAAAAGCTCTGAGTGGGTGATTGAACTCTATGATTTATGTATACTTATAGATATTAACAATATGGAGGCCCATGCTAATTCTTTTGTATTTAAACAGTGAAACAAAGCCCAATTACTGCTAAAAACTTACTTGATTTCAGTTACGATATTCCTTGGCAGAGCACCTAAAAGTACCATGCATGAACCTCTCAGTGGAATGTTCCGTGGTTCTGCTAGAACTGGCCGAGAGCAAGAGAACCATGACCTGAAGCACTAGACTCAATCTCATGGCTGATCGCTTTGAGAAGGAATTACAGGTTTGTTTGGTGTTCGAACCGGAGCTGTTTATTGACAGTAAGGCCAACAATGCATCTGTTAACTCATTCTGCTTGGCCTGGAAAGTAAATTTACTATATATCATTCCAACTGGCATTGATTTTTCATTCAAAGTTGATTATCCCTAGAATATTTGGGGCCATTCACCATTCTGAATATGAATGCCAAGATGTTTCTGTAATAATTTAATTTCAATTGGTTCAATTTCGGTGTTGCTTGTAACAGAAAAATGAGAAGAAATATAAAAAATGATTATATTGTCTGTAACAGATTGAAAAACACAGAAGAAAGATAAATTCTTTTATGAACATTTTCCGTTAAAAAAAAAAAAAAATTCATTTAGATTATTTAAAAAAAATCACAATTTTACTTCAAATTATATAATTAAATTAAAAAAAACCTATTTCAACCACTTGTAAAAATATTAAAACCGTCCTATAGTTTTACAGGTAGAATGGGCTAAAATCCTTACCTGGAAGTTTTCCTCAAAGATAGCTGCTGGAACTACTGAGAATTGTAATCATATTGCCATCAGTTGGCTGAAAACATGCAAGTAATATCCATGGTCAATACTCAACTTCGGCCTTCATCTGCCAAGTATTTTCGACTCAGCGTTATCTTTCAAGAAAGCGCCACAAACTCATATATTGATTGAATGAATGAATTGGAATGTAGTTTATGTGGGCTCTATTAGAGCCGAAGGGAAGAGTATTTATAAATATAATTGTGTGACGTAATTGCGGACGATTTGCGAATATACCTGGAAGCTGAAACTCTATTTATAATATGATTGCTTATTGCAGTATATAATTCACGAATTTGAGTGGACATTGAAGCTGGGACCGTTATAGCTGGTCTCATTCTGTCAATCCACGTCGTCCATACAAAAATTGAAAAAAAATGGCCGACGGAAAAACCCTACCCCTCCCGTTATCACGGAAGAAAATTAGGAGGATTCAAAGATGATTTCTTTCCGTCAACAGTGGGGGAGGTTAATTCCTTAATTGGCTTGCGTAGTAAACAGAGTTAATTTTTTTTTAAATTTTACTAATATCAGAACAGAGCTAGAAAGATTTTAAATTTTACTAATAGCAGAATAGAGTGATGTGCAAAAAATAATTAAATTTGGTTATGACTTCACAAATATAAGGAAAAATACATGGGAGGCTCTAGTCATTTCACCAAGTAAAATTACGAGCTCTTAATGAGATTTACCTAAAATTATGAGTTTTTAGTGAGATTCACTTAAAATTATGAGTTGGTATTTAGATTTACATTTCATTAGCATTTGCGGAGTGAGTTTGCGGAGTAACTCACTGTAAAATTTAGTAACAAGTAGGTTTTAGGGGCTAACCACAAATTGCTCTATCATTTTCTCACCTTGACCTCTCAGACTTACATTCTTTTTCAAAACATTCATTTTTAGCACATTTAATTCATGGCAATGTTGGAATTTAATTTCGAACTGCAACACAAAATAGCTGTACAGAAATCTAATCTTCTGTAGATATTTCAAGCTGTTCGATGCCGCAAAGTCGTTCCTGATATTTTGCACATTGATGAGCATTAAATTCACAGAATTTAATTCCCCTACAACTGTCGACTTGTTTTCTTGAGAAAGGCATCACCGCTTCTGCATTCAATACGCAGATACGCGTTAGAAGATATTTTGTTTATTTTATTGTTTAAACTCAGATATTTTTTCCTCTATAAATGTAATGAACAACAGTTCTGTTTTAAAAAAAATAGAATGAACAACAGTTTTGTTTTTAAAGAGAGAAGGTTAGAAGAACAATAGTGAGTCTCTTCTGTAAATGCACAACAGTGTTGAACCTGCAATTTTCTGAGATAGAGAAAATTGGTTTCTGGAACTAAAGTGTTCCTGTTGTTATCCATCTGTCAAGAGGAAGACGAATTTGTATCAGCTTGTTTACTGTTTATGAATTACAAGTTTACTGTTTAGCTTGTTTACTGTTGCTGTTACACCAAGCGTCAAAACACGTTGTTATTACTTTGTAAGTCTAAAAATCACTTGACGTCAATCGTTGCATGTTGCTGTTACACCAAGCGTCAAAACACGTTGTTGTTTACACCGTAAGTCAAAAAGTGACTTGACGTCAACCGTTGCACATTGCCGTTACACTGTAAGTCAAAAATGACTTGACGTCAAAATGCGTTGCTGCAACACCAAGATCATCAACTAACAAAATTACGTTGCTACAACACCAAGAACAACAACTGACGAAACTGCGTTGCTGTTACACCAGTTTCGCGTTGCTGTAACACCGAATTCCGCAAACGTTTTTTTATTATTATTTCTGCTATGCAATTATCAGTTTTATTTTTGAATTATCAGAAATTCTAACAGCGTTGCTGCGACACGAAACTACGTTGCTGCAACACCAAACTGCTTTGTTGAAACACCGTTTCCAGCAAGCGATTTTCTGTGTTAAAAACAGAGTGTTAAAACAGAGTATTTTTTTTGTCTGTCTGTTATGGAATTTGCAGAAAATTCTAACATGGTATCAAAGCTAGTCTAGGCACTCCGTGAGTCAAAAACAGAGTTTGTTTTTCACTGTAGGAGTTGTAAGAAGCCTATTGAGCAGATTTTTTCCAGTAGAGAAAGTTTTTGCTTGTTTTTAATTTTACAGTCAGTATCTCTTCTTTACCTATACAGAGTTAATATGGCAGATGCTGGAACAG
>APFE031258479.1:0-20668 GCA_000404065.3 Pinus taeda
AGTGTTAGTTAAGTACTTGAGATTGTTGTATGCTCTCTTCAATTTTTTGGAGAGTTTTGAATTCATAGTGTTGAATTCATATAGGTTGTCAGAAACCCAGTTTAAACAACGAAAATGAAAATTTGTCAAATAATATATTAAATATGTATTAATATTTCGCAAAAAAATATAAATATATTAATACAATAAATTTGAAATTGATATACAACAAGTGAGGCTTTGGTCGATGATACCCTAGTTTGGGATAAGGAGGAACACAAGCATAAGTCGGCTAGGAAGAAGGGAAGGAAAAGAAAAAATGCTAGGTTGAAGTCTGGTGAGAAAGATTTGATTTTTGGGGAGGATGTTCAGATGGATGAAGTATTGGAGGCTGCTCAGAAGGTGATCGTTGGATGAGCTTGGGGTGGTTCTTTGCGAAGTTCATCACGAATTACATTTCAAAGAAATGGGAAATGGCAAGAGACGAGGTGCCTATTATAAAAGGACTATAAAAGGTTTCTTTATGATGACCTTTCCCTCAGATTCGGCTGCAAATGAGATCATAGAGTGGTGGTGTTTGGAGGTGAAACCCGATGTGTGGGATGTTCCTCACTAAGTTTGAGAATTGTGTTAAGCAATTGCTGGAAGTGTGCATCAAAAGTGGAAACTAAGACTATGACACTATTTGTGATCAGTGAGTCAAAGAAAAGGCATATTTTTTTCATGTAACCACATTAGTCCTAGCATTTCCCAATGCCCTCAAAAGGAGGGGAAATAATTTTTCCAAAATCATTTATTCTTCTTGGAATACCTACTACCCTGAAAATACCTATCCCGCTACCTTTGGGCTAGACTTAATATAGGAAATATGAGGCTATGAATTACAACTATCATTTCAAATTTATTGTAATAAATAGAGGTAATTTTCTTAATAGGTTGCAATAAATGTACACAGATCATTGTTTTTAGGATAGGGGCTATAAATGTACATAAATCAGTCTTTATTTTCCTTTGCATCTAATCTATTCTCTAAAAGTGTTCACAAGGCACTCAAATGACCAACATAAGCTTGAATGGTAACCATTTATGGAAAAGTCGGTTTCAATAGTATATTGTGCCCATAATAAGTTATTCCACAACTTTGAGGAGGGGTCAACCACGAGGCTTAAACTGGCATGTCTCTTGACCTGCAGTTCGAGTTTCAACAATTCATAGTCCATTGCCTCTTTGGTGTTGGGATTATCAACGTAAAGCATAATGGTTATGTCAGATCCTAATTACATTATCATTTAAAGGGTTTAATCCATCTGAGCCCAGGTCTAATTTAATTACTTTCAAGAGAATATAATTTTTTTTATCATTTTAATCCTTCAAACCCATCTGAGCTCATTCTTGATATTTCTATGTAGTTTGATCCTACATTGCATCCCAACAAGTCTATTGATGAGAAATTTTTGGATGGTGTGCTTTGGAGATCGAAGAATGGCATCAAACCACACATTGGTAAGTACTACACAAAATTTTGACTTAGTTCTTATCCATTGTTTGTGTTAAGATTTGAAGCTCGGTGAGTTTTTTGGAAACTAAAATTAATATTGCATGGAATTAGTTGCTACAAAATATGGTTCTAATGAATTATGTATATGGTATTTATTTGAATTTTTCTGAGGTTAATTATGAATCTCTTGAAATATGAAATCATTGTTTGTGAGCTTAAAAATTACTTATGGATTTGAATTTGGAGAAACATTTGTTTCAAAATGGCTAATCCTCTTGCACAATCATATCTAAATGAAGAAACCGAGTTGGATGATGCCAATTATGTGAATTGGAATTTTAAAATGCATACATGACTGGAAGGTTACAAAATACAGTTGATTCCAGAACACACTTCTCTTTGCCACTCTGCTTTCCACAACATAGTTTGCTCTTGGCCTTGATTCGCACAGCATAGGCTCAATTCTCAGGCTTCTGCTCACATCAACTCATAGACACTTTTGACGTCCCACACATCACATAGGCACTTCAGCCTTAAATACATAGCACATGCACTTAAATCTTAAACATAGAGCATAGGGACTTCAACCTTTCTTACACAGTGCGCATGCACCTTCAACCTTGCTTACATAGTGCACATGAACCTTCAATCTTGCTTACAAAACACGATGCTCTCGGGGTCTCTTTAACTCTTCATAAACACTGTCGGCCCCACTCTGTCGAACTAGCTCTTCGTTAGCTTCACAAAACACTACTCATACTTAGAGGTATTTGTTATTGGATGTCTCTAATAACTATGCTTCTTTACCCCACATGCGAAATCAAGCTCTTGGGTTTTGTTCCTTTGCTATCTCCCCAATCGATGATACTGCACTGTCCTTATTATACACTACACATTGTACTTAGGCATGGCCCTACATTTTTTTGTCTACACCGAACTTGGTATCTACCACTACATTCACTTGAGAATGGGCACTTGACTATTTCCCCATACTGAGAATTAATTCTCAGTGCAGCTACTTACTCAAACCAAGCACAGTACTCTATATATTGCATCTCTCCCATCACTGAGACTCACTATGCCTATTCAAGGCTCACAGAGCTTGACTGTACTTTAGCATGGCTTCTCTATTCTTTAGGCATGGACATTGTCTGGACCATTATCCTTATTTCCTTGTTCTCAGAGATCTTAAACTGATCCATGATAGTCGTCATTCATCCTGCGACCAAAGCTTTGTTCTGTATTTACTCCTACAACTATCGACCCATACACCATCAATACACCTTTGTATTGTTGCATTATCAGATATTTCCCATCGTAACTTCACATTGGTGCAAGATTGCAAACTGCCGCTTCCCGACCATTGACATTCAAACCTCTTCTATTTTAGCTCTCACCGAATCTCCACTATATGACTGAGTGTTGTGACCATTTAGTAACCATATCGGAGCCCTCTAATCGAAAATTTTGTAACTGTGACCATGTGCCATCCATCACAAACATTCGATCGCCTATCACTGATGGCCCTTTGTGTTTGGCCCTAGCCCTCCGTTCTTTGACTCTTCGTGACCACGTGCCAGTGCTTATATCGGTGCCATTGAATCAGTGATTCACCAAGGTGGCCAACGTGACAACCATTGCAAGCCTCCAATTGCTAATCTTCGATGTGACATCGTCACCTGCCACGTGACATCTTCTGAGTGGTGACATGTGTCACCTGAATATGACCCATTAGGCCACCTTAAGACACCTCAATTTTCTGCGACGTATCCCTGTGTATTTTCCTATCATGATGAAGACAACATCCACTTGGTCGTATCAGAACTAATCAGATCTTTCCATGTGTCCTGATTAGAGCTCACCACTTGTTCCCATGTGTCCTTATTAGATCCAATACCTCACAACCATCTGTCTTTATCAGAGCTCATCTACCAGCTATTACGTGTCCTTATTGGACCCAATTGGATGTCTCCACGTGTCCTCATGGAGGAGAGAGAAAGAGGCCTCCGAACCTTTGTTTTGTAATGAAGTCCTTTGTATTCTCATATTTGGCTTTCCTAATGATTTAACACTAGAGGCTAAAATCCATGATTTGTGGGAGTTCTAATATGTGGGACCTCCAATTGTGATTGCTGATTTTCGTAGGTCGCTAATATGCAATCACTAATATGGCATGCCCTCCGATATGTCGAGACCTCTGATTGTCGATATCATAAGTCATTGATCAGTGAAATGCATACACTGTTGCGCTGCACCACAGATCCTCCAATCACCGATTAGGATTAGCAGGGACGTAAAAATGCAATTCCCCAAGTCCTCTGATTTTTTATTGCTATGATGGATTCACCTCCAATCTCTGGTCTCTGATCTCACTACACCTCTAATTTATGGGCTTCGATATGTAGGATTCTTCCTTGCTTAAGGTTTTAACACACTAAACTTCAACAGGTCATAACTTTTGACCCACAAGTCCATTTATGGACTTATGCATATCGTTAGAATTCTCTTCGAGATCACTTTCCAATTGAAGGGGTCCAATTAGCCATTGATCCCATATGATACCTCAAAACATGGCTCTAACCTCAATGCCAATCTTCTGGTCTTGAAATCTCAAGACAACTAGGAATCACTTCAACAATGTGTCCTTAGCATGAGGCCTACAACTCCCATGGACTCCCATCCCCGACCATCTCTATAATCATCATTTTATTGTTTTTCCAATAAGAATGCTACTATGATGATTCTCTACATGAAGCTTGTAGCTACCATGAGATTCTTCCCGGACCATCACTACCAACATCAGTTGCAACAAACAACCAAGCTTGTCTGATTGACATCACTGCCAACACTCTTGCTAGTTTTTAGGAAAGCCAACTGCCCAACACAACTCCTTAACATGACTCTTGACATCAATGTTAACAAACTTGCAGATGCCTTCTCAAGGACACTATCCATGCACACAATGCGAAATGTCCAAGAACAAGATAGGAGAAAACTTAATTCAAAAGTTATCAAGTGTATTTTTATTGGTTAATGTTAAGATCATAAAGCATATAAGTTGTTTGATTCTTTCACATACAAAGTTTTTGCAATAAAATATGTGATATTTCATGAGCATGCAAATGAAGGTCATAAGAAGGACAATTATGGTGCATGACACATTCCTTATGATGATAATGATGTCAAAGAGGAAGCAAATGATAAGCAGGAAAAAAAAGGAAAAATCTAGTTGAGGTGAGAGGATCATTCTATAACCTAGTGTGAAGACAATGTGTAAGTATATCTGTGCTAAAACTGGAGTTGACATGTGTTTCTTAAAAAAAATTCTCTAAATATAAAATTAACGTTGGCTATAATAAAAGAGAAAAAATAATATTCTATGTATGTTTAATTACTTGTCCATATGACATTATATAATTTCACATAAAGTAATTAGACATAAAAAAAATTGAGTAAGATATTTAAACCTTATAATTTTAAAAAATATTTCAACACATGAATGAAATAAACTACTTGAAAATCTATGTTAACTAATTTGTGTTGATATCAACTTCATATATATCTATATAGAGAAAAATGTTAAAATAAATTATTTGAATTTTGTATATAATAAAATATCCAATGTGGGTTATGAATAAAATATTTTAAAATGAACTAAAAATGACTTATAGTTAAAAATATATTAAGAGGAAAAAAATCATTTTAATTTGTGCTAATAAAATGACTCAATACATATGTTATGTAAAATATTTTATATATTGTTTAAAAAAATTATGTATATATCCTATAAAGCTATTGAAAAAAATAAGTTATGTAATCTCTATGGCATTCGAAAATACAATTTAAACAATGAAAAACTACACTTTTTCTTTGGCACTCTAAAATAAGTTTGCATGGGAAGAAAGTTGATCCCTCTCAACTCATGTTAGATCTATGCTTAAGATAAATCTATACTAGTGACATGGACACAGGTAGCAGCCATAAGGTACAAAGAGGAAGAGATGATTCACCACAAAGTAGGAGAGGAGATGAAAGTAGTGAAGCACCAAAACCACCAAAAGGATTTAAATATTATTTCTTAATCACAAAAATAATGAATGTCACATGACCTTTGAAATACAAACAAGCTAATGGGCATAAAGAATGGAGAGACACATGCCAATCCTCATTTTCGCTAATGAAATTTCTATGTTTTTTGCCTTTAGTTTTAAAAAATGCTTATTATTCTTATTTATGACAATATTCTCTCACATTTTGGCCATAATAAGACTTGACATAATTTTCTTAAATTTTAATTTTGGAAATTTCTTAGAAATAAATAATAACACTTGAGCTATTTTTCTTAAATTTTAATTTTTGGAATTTCTTGAAAATAAATGGATTGTAAAATGTAAAGTGCAATTTTAAGAAACTTCACAATTCATCATTCGTTATTATGTGTCGAGACAATCTGGGTTAAAATTGAAACATGTTTTTTTCTCCAAGGCATCTCGAGATGGTGAAACACCTATTAAACTAAATCACAACTATTCCAGAGTTCCTAATCAATACATGGTCAACACGATAGACTACTAAAACATAGAACAACAAGCTAAGAATCATCTAGATTTGTGTTTTGTGCATTGAGCACATGATTTTAGTGATTTGGAGAGATATTTGGATCATCTTTGACTAACATCTATAATGAAAACATAGGTGATCAAGCGAACTATCTACCCCTAGTAAAAGAAAAATGAGTAAAAATTAACATATGAATGATTGCATGGAGAACCAATGAATGCAAAGGTATCTAAATTGAATGGAAGAGATGGACCAAACCAAGATGAAAGTATGATCAAGTTATTTTAGACATTAAAGAGTAGTATCCTAATACAAAAATTGAATTAAGTTTAGACATGGCAAAATTTTATTTTTTTTATTAACAAAAGCTATTTTAGACATTAAAGAGTAGTATCCTAATACAAAAATTGAATTAAGATTAGACATGGAAATTTTTTTATTTTTATTTTTATTAACAATAACCACTGGAATTTTTATTTAAATAATTTATTTTTTAATAAATTCCCATCATTTAAATATTTCACTACAACCATTGAATTTGATAATGTCATTTGATTTTTCAAACACAACTATTGATTATACAATTTCTATCTAAAATTTTCCATTCTATTATTTTGTGAAAAAAAATATTCTACATTTTGATTATGGAACATCGTCTAAACATGTTCATATCTCACCCTAAAAGAAAAATGCTTAAATAAGATGAACTATGGTAACTTGAAAATCATTGAAAAAACATTATTTAATTGAATATAGCCTTGGATTTCAATACCATCTTGATTAAGAAATCTGTGTTGAGGGAAGTTAACATGAAAATATTGATCAACAGTGATCAACATCGAAAGCGCATTAGAAACAAGCATAATCGAAATAATCATATGAGAAAAACAAAATGAGCTTTCCCTGGAGAAACAAAGTGCTCGATATTTAAAGATGAAATACACCAATAATGACATAACGAAAGGGAAACCATGACATAAACCCATCGAAGGAAGTGATAGTATCGATGTGATAGTAACTTAAATACAGAAATACGAAAAACTGGAATGTTTTTCGGGAGAAAAAAAACTTTTTATTAGGGATATAAAAAGTTTTACATATAACAGATTTTCACCGTCAGACCACCTAAAAACGGAAAACTGCTGATTGACATTTCTCCCAAAACTGATAAGGGAAAAATATGAAAAGACCCATAAAAAAGCAGTCCAGAGAAAAACTTTTGTGACGAGTTCATCGACCTGATCTGCCGCAAAGAGAAAGTAAAAACTGTTTTTGGATCATAAAGACCCTGTCTAAAAAATTTAGATGACAAAATGGCGCAGGAGAGGCCTCCTTCGGAGAAGGATAAAACAACCTCGTACATAGATGGCTGTAAATACTGATATAAAGAGACAGATAAATGTATCTTCAGCTACCAGAAAGGAGGAATATGTGTGAAACCATCCTGTGACTGAAAAATATGAAGAAAAACAGACATAAAGATGAATAGCATTTCGACCAAAAGGAGGAAATGCCGAGGATCGATCACGTCCCTGCAAACGGAAAAAAGATGTGGAGAAACCATGAAGAGCGCCATTAGAGAGGAGGAGCAAAAGGGGACTGCTGCGAGGTGGAGATCTGCCCCTGTCTAGTTTCGAAAAACTGGAATGTTAAAAAGGCGAACAACTCTGATTTTATTCGCCTATTTTCAGTACACATTTAATTTGACCCCACGTTGGGCATAGATTTCCCCGGAGGATCCCCAAAGTCTTCTTCATAAAGGTCAACACCCCACAAAGTGCAAACCTTTTTCCGCTCGCCAGAAGGGCTGTGACACTCGATTAGCTCTATGTCATCCATATTTTCAGCATGGGTTTTCTCTGAACTACGAGCACGGGAACTGCAACTCAACTCCCGACGGATCTCTTGAAGCTTTTCCTTTCCCCCAGCCAAAAAACCTTCGACTTCCTCACTGTTTCCAAGAAATCCGGGCATAGAACTGCCAAGTTCCTCGTAGAGCTGTGGCAGATAACCATATTTTTGCCTGGAAGGTTGGCTTATAAGCTTCTCACCTTTATCACGGGGACGCGATAAAGTGCCTTGGTGGCGATTTTCAACGTTGTAGATTCTTATAACCTGCTTACGTTTCTGACTAGGATGCAATGAAGTGCTTCTGTCCCTGATCGTTGCGGGTTGGTCGACCTGATGAGAAATTATCCAATCATGCAGTGCCCAGTCTACATCTGTCCTTGTCCATTTGTCACCATCAAGCATCCTTCCCGGCTCTTTCCTGATTAATAGAAAGCGTTCGCTGTCGCTGTCAATACCATGGAGATGCTGGACGATTGAAGTTACCGATTCTTCGGTAAGCTGCCCTTTGAGGCTTGAAAACATTGGCGCTTCATCTTTATAATATTGGCGTTGCTGTAATGCCTCCAGTATAGATCTCCGCCGTTCATCTCCTTGATTTAAGCCGATTGGCACCAACCTCGGTGGTTCTGCATGCATTGCCCCCCTGGCCGTATGTTTTCGTTTGCTGGAGACGGGGGAAGAGATTCATCATGCTCTCTGCCTGCTTGTGACAGATATTCACTTTTCTGATCTCTGCTCGTATTGTCATTCTCTTCTTCCTTCCTGCTCGTCATTGTTCTTGTTGGCAGACAGTGCTAATCTCCTCCACACAGCGAAAGAGAGATGGGGAAGAAGATGGAAGTGGATACCTTCTGTTAAGCCATAATCCACACATTTATCTATGGATCATTTTCCTCATCCTTTTTGAGGCCACTCACCTATGTTTTTAGGTTTTTGCGGATTAGAGTTTTGCCGATGGAAATAGAATTTGACCCCGTACGAGGACAAATCTCGGTAAAACGAGATTAATTCATCGTAATATATCAAAAATATATTTGGTAATATTTTGAAAAAAGGTTTTTTTATTTGTTTTTTAATAGTTAGAACAATGGTGTGTTTTACTTATTTATTTAATAAAATTTATTTGTTTTTATGAATACTTAAAAGTATTTAGGTTTTATTTATTTTTTTTAAATAATTATGTTGATAGATGTTATTTCATAATTTTGGTAATTATTAGATGGTAATTATGAAGATATTTATGGTATATTGAGTAATTATTTTGATAAGGTGTGTATTTTAATTATTTATATATTTTTAAAAGTAATTATGTTGATGTTTACCTATTTTATGTATTTTTTATTAATATTGTTGATAGTCCTGTTTATTTTAATTGTTTCATATAGTTTTAAAAGTATTTATGTTGATAGATGTGTCTACTCTACTTATATTATGTATTTTAATTGTTTCATTTATTTTAAAAAGTAACTATGTTGATCGGTGTGTCCACTCTACCTACATTATATATTTTTTTATGTAATTATGTTGATAAGCGTGTTCATTTTTACTTGTTTATTATATTTTAATTGTTTATTAAGTAATTATTTTGATAAGTGTGTATATTTTAATTATTTATATATTTTTAAAAGCAATCATGTTGGTAGGCGTGTCTACTCTACCTATATTATGTATTTTAATTGTTTCATATATTTTTAAAAGTAACTATGTTGATAGGCGTGTCCATTCTACCTGCATTATATTTTTTTTATGTAATTATGTTGATAAGCGTGTTCATTTTACTTGTTTAATATATTTTTAAAAGTAATTATGTTGATAGGCATGTCTACTCTACCTACTTTATGTAATCTTTTATCTAATTATGTTGAGAGGCGTGTTAATTTTACTTGTTTTATATATTTTAATTGTTTCATATATTTTTAAAAGTAATTATGGTTATAGGCATGTCTAGTTTACCTATTTTATGTATTTTTTTATTATTTTTTTATGTAATTATATTAATAGTTGTGTTTATTTTAATTGTTTCATATATTTTTAAAAGTAATTATGTTACCTACTCTATGTATTTTTTTATGTAATTATGTTGATAGGCCCGTTCATTTACTTGTTTTATATATATATATATTTTAGCAATTGCGTTGGTAGGTTAAAAGTAATTATGTTACCTACTCTATGTATTTTTTTATGTAATTATGTTGATAGGCCCGTTCATTTACTTGTTTTATATATATATATATTTTAGCAATTGCGTTGGTAGGTGTGTTGATATAGGAATATAGTTTCTAATTCTAATTTAGTTATTAATAATTAGTAAGTGGTAATTATGTCTATAAGTGGTGTGGCTATTTGATAATAGAGTTTCTAAAATTTTAATTTAATTATCCATAATTAAGAGTGGATGGTAGGGATTTAACCACTATGGAATATTATAAGATATTTTTAGTAGTATACAAGCATCAATGATTGAGATTTATCTTGAAGGTAGTTGTCATTTTTTTCTTTTTAATTAAATTGATTAATTAAAAAAATGTCATATAAACAAGTGTCACATGAAATGAGTGATGGTTTTTTGGGCATGTGGAATTGAGAAGCCATAGCAATGGCCCATGGTATTGCAAAAAAATCTAGAAGACTATCAATAATAAATGGGGTGAATCTCTATGCTTACGATTTTTTTACATTATTTGTTTAAATATGTATATGTTCAATTTATATATATATTTTTTAAATTAAAATGCCAATAATAATATGTTTCAAAACAAAATTAAATTTAATTAATTTTTTTAATGATTTTATTAACGTCTAGTAATTGTGATGTGTATTATGAAATAAGTTTTGATGTTTTATCGATGTTACTAATATATATCTATTTACTTTTTTAGACATTCATAGTTAATTTATAGTATTACTTTTTTTTTTGGAATTTGTGTATAAATTTTGGAAAGAGATTACATCTTTATATGAGAGCATATTATTTGAAGAAAAAATGGAGGAGTATTGGAGTGAATATTATATTATTTATTGATATAAAATATTGAAAAATAAAACATAATTTAAAAGTATAAGTTAATTTTATTTTAACTAATAAACAATTAAATTACGTAAAATATAAATAATTATGTATTTGAAAATAGTGTTAGTTAAGTACTTGAGATTGTTGTATGCTCTCTTCAATTTTTTGGAGAGTTTTGAATTCATAGTGTTGAATTCATATAGGTTGTCAGAAACCCAGTTTAAACAACGAAAATGAAAATTTGTCAAATAATATATTAAATATGTATTAATATTTCGCAAAAAAATATAAATATATTAATACAATAAATTTGAAATTGATATACAACAAGTGAGGCTTTGGTCGATGATACCCTAGTTTGGGATAAGGAGGAACACAAGCATAAGTCGGCTAGGAAGAAGGGAAGGAAAAGAAAAATGTTAGGTTGAAGTCTCATGAGAAAGATTTGATTTTTGAGGAGGATGTTCAGATGGATGAAGTATTGGAGGCTGCTCAGAAGGTGATTGTTGGATGAGCTTGGGGTGGTTCTTTACGAAGTTCATCACGAATTACATTTCAAAGAAATGGGAAATGGCAAGAGATGAGGTGCCTATTATAAAAGGACTATAAAAGGTTTGTTTATGATGACCTTTCCCTTAGATTCAACTGCAAATGAGATCATAGAGCGGTGGTGTTTGGAGGTGAAACCCGATGTGTGGGATGTTCCTCACTAAGTTTGAGAATTCTGTTAAGCAATTGCTGGAAGTGTGCATCAAAAGTGGAAACTAAGAGTATGGCACTATCTGTGATCAGTGAGTCAAAGAAAAGGTGTATTTTTTGCATGTAACCACATTAGTCCTAGCATTTCCCAAGGCCCTCAAAAGGAGGGGAAATAATTTTTCCAGAATCATTTATTCTTCTTGGAATACCTATTACCCTGAAAATACCTATCCCGCTACCTTTTGGCTAGACTTAATATAGGAAATATGAGGCTATGAATTACAACTATCATTTCAAATTTATTGTAATAAATAGAGGTAATTTTCTTAATAGGTTGCAATAAATGTACATAGATCATTGTTTTTAGGATAGGGGCTATAAATGTACATAAATCAGTCTTTATTTTCCTTTGCATCTAATCTCTTCTCTAAAAGTGTTCACAAGGCACTCAAATGACCAACATAAGCTTTAATGGTAACCATTTATGGAAAAGTTGGTTTCAATAGCATATTGTGCCCAGAATAAGTTATTCCACAACTTTGAGAAGGGTCAACCACGAGGCTTAAACTGGCATGCCTCTTGACCTGCAGTTCGAGTTTCAACAATTCATAGTCCATTGGCTCTTTGGTGTTGGGATTATCAACGTAAAGAATAATGGTTATGTTAGATCCTAATTACATTATCATTTAAAGGGTTTAATCCATCTGAGCCCAGGTCTAATTTAATTACTTTCAAGAGAATATAATTTTTTATCATTTTAATCCTTCAAACCCATCTGAGCTCATTGTTGATATTTCTATGTAGTTTGAACCTACATTGCATCCCAACAAGTCTATTGATGAGAAATGTTTGGATGGTGTGCTTTGGAGATCGAAGAATGGCATCAAACCACACATTGGTAAGTACTACACAACATTTGACTTAGTTCTTATCCATTGTTTGCATTAAGATTTGAAGCTCGGTGAGTTTTTTGGAAACTAAAATTAATATTGCATGGAATGAGTTGCTACAAAATATGGTGCTAATGAATTATGTATATGGTATTTATTTTAATTTTTCTGAGGTTAATTATGAATCTCTTGAAATAGGAAATCATTGTTTGTGAGCTTAAAAATTAGTTATGGATTTGAATTTGGAGAAACATTTGTTTCAAAATGGCTAATCCTCTTGCACAATCATATCTAAATGAAGAAACCGAGTTGGATGATGCCAATTATGTGAATTGGAATTTTAAAATGCATACATGAATGGAAGGTTACAAAATACAGTTGATTCCAGAACACACTTCTCTTTGTCACTCTGCTATCAACAACACAGTTTGCTCTTGGCCTTGATTCACACAACATAGGCCCAATTCTCGGGCTTCTGCTCACATCAACTCATTGACACTTTTGACGTCCCACATAAAACATAGGCACTTCAGCCTTAAATACAGAGCACGTGCACTTAAATCTTAAACATAGAGCATAGGAGCTTCAACCTTTCTTAGAAAGTGCACATGCACCTTCAACCTTGCTTACACAGTGCACAGGAACCTTCTATCTTGCTTACAAAACACGATGCTCTCTGGGTCTCTTTAACTCTGCATAAACACTGTCGGCCCCACTCTGTGGAACTAGCTCTTCCTTAGCTTCACAAAACACTACTCACACTTAGAGGTATTTTTTATTGGCTCTCTCTAACAACTATGCTTCTTTACCCCACATGCTAAATCAAGCTCCTGGGTTTTGTTCCTCTGCTATCTCCCCGATCGATGTTACTGCACTGTCCTTGTTTTACACTACACATTGTACTTAGGCATGGCCCTACATTTTGTTGTCTACACCAAAGTTGGTCTCTACCACTACATTCACTTGAGAATGGGCACTTGACTATTTCCCCATACTGAGAATTAATTCTCAGTGCAGCTACTTACTCAAACCAAGCACGGTCCTCTCTATATTGCATCTCTCCCATCACTGAGACTCACCATGCCTATTCAAGACTCACAGAGCTTGACTATATTTTAGCATGGCTTCTCTGTTATTTAGGCATGGATATTGTCTGGACCATTATCCTTGTTTCCTTGTTCTCAGAGATCTTAAATTGATCCATGATAGTCGCCATTCATTCTGCGACCAAAGCTTTGTTCTGTATTTACTCCTACAACTATCAACCCATACACCATCAATACACCTTTGTATTGTTTCATTATCAGATATTTTCCATCGTAACTTCACATTGGTGCAATATTACAAACTTCCGCTTCCCGACCATTGATATTCAAACCTCTTCTATTTTAGCTCTCACCGAATTTCCACTATATGACCGAGTGTTGTGACCATTTAGTAACCATATCAGAGCCCTCTAATCGACAATTTTGCAACTGTGACCATGTGCCATCCATCACAAACGTTCGATCGCCAATCACTGATGGCCCTCTGTGTTTGGCCCTAGCCCTCAGTTCATTGACTCTTCGTGACCACGTGCCAGTGCTTATATCAGTGCCACTGAATCAGTGATTCACCAAGGTGGCCAATGTGACAACCATTGCAAGCCTCTGATTGTCGATCTTCGATGTGACATCGTCACCTGCCACATGGCATCTTCTAAGTGGTGACATGTGTCACCTGAATATGACCCATTAGGCCACCTTAAGACACCTCAATTTTCTGCAACGTGTCCCTGTGTATTTTCCTATCATGATGAAGACAACATCCACTTGCTCGTATCATAACTAATCAGATCTTTCCATGTGTCCTCATTAGAGCTCACCACTTGTTCGCATGTGTCCTTATTAGATCCAATACCTCACAACCATCTGTCCTTATCAGAGCTCATCTGCCAGCTATTACGTGTCCTTATTGGACCCAATTGGATGTCTCCACATGTCCTCATGGAGGAGAGAGAAAGAGGCCTCCCAACCTTTGTTTTCTAATTAAGTCCTTTGTATTCTCATATTTGGCTTTCGTAATGATTTAACACTAGAGGCTCAAATCCCTGATTTGTGGGAGTTCTAATATGCGGGACCTTCGATTGTGATCTCTGATTTTCCTAGGTCGCTAATATGCAATCACTGATATGCCATGCCCTCCGATATGTCGAGACCTCTAATTGTCGATATCATAAGTCATTGATCGGTGAAATGCATACACTGTTGCGCTGCACCACAGATCCTCCAATCACCGATTAGGATTAGTCGGGATGTCAATATGCGATTCCCCAAGTCCTCTGATTTTTTATTGCTGTGATGGATGCGCCTCGAATCTCTGGTCTCTGATCTCACTACACCTCTAATTTGTGGGCTTGCGATATGTAGGATTCTTCCTTGCTTAAGGTTTTAACACACTGAACTTCAACAGGTCATAACTTTTGACCCACAAGTCCATTTCTGGACTTATGCATATCGTTGGAATTCTCTTCGACATCACTTTCCAATTGAAGGGGTCCAATTAGCCATTGAGCCCATATGATACCTCAAAACATGGCTCCAACCTCACTGCCAATCTTCTGGTCTTGAAATCTCAAGACAACTAGGAATCACTTCCACAATGTGTCCCTAGCATGAGGCCTACAACTCCCATGGAATCCCATCCCTGACCATCACTATAATCATCATTTTATTTTTTTTCCAATAAGAATGCTACTATGATGATTCTCTACATGAAGCTTGCAGCTACCATGAGATTCTTCCCGGGCCATCACTACCAACATCAGTTGCAACAAACAACCAAGCTTGTCTGATTGACATCACTACCAACACTCTTGCTAGTTTTTAGGAAAGCCAACTGCCCAACACAACTCCTCAACATGACTCTTGACATCAATGTTAACAATCTTGTAGATGCCTTCTCAAGGACACTAGCCATGCACACAATGCCAAATGTCCAAGAACAAGATAGGAGAAAACTTAATTCAAAAGTTATCAAGTGTATTTTTATTGGTTAATGTTAAGATCATAAAGCATATAAGTTGTTTGATTCTTTCACATACAAAGTTTTTGTGATAAAAGATGTGATATTTCATGAGCATGCAAATGAAGGTCATAAGAAGGAAAATTATGATGCATGAAACATTCCTTATGATGATAATGATGTCAAAGAGGAAGCAAATGATAAGTAGGAAAAAAAAGTGAAAATCTAGTTGAGGTGAGAGGATCATTCTATAACCTAGTGTGAAGACAATGTGTAAGTATATCTGTGCTAAAACTGGAGTTGACATGTGTCTCTTAAAATACTTCTCTAAATATAAAATTGACCTTGGCTATAATAAAAGAGAAAAAATAATATGCTATGTATGTTTAATTACTTGTCCATATGACATTATATAATTTCACGTAAAGTAATTAGAACTAAAAAAAGATTGAGTAACATATTTAAACCTTATAATTTTAAAAAATATTTCAACACATGATTTAAATAAACTGCTTGAAAATCTTTGTTAACTAACTTGTGTTAATATCAACTTCATTTATATCTATATAGAGAAAAATGTTAAAATAAATTATTTGAATTCTGTATATAATAAAATATCCAATGTGGGTTATGAATAAAATATTTTAAAACGAACTAATATTTACTTATAGTTAAAAATATATTAAGAGCAAAAAAATCATTTTAATGTGTCCTAATAAAATGACTCAATACATATGTTATGTAAAATATTTTATATATTGTTTAAGAAAATTATGTATATATCCTATAAAGCTATTGAAAAAAATAAGTTATGTAATCTCTATGGCATTCGAAAATACAATTTAAACAATGAAAAACTACACTTTTTCTTTGGCACTCTAAAATAAGTTTGCATGGGAAGAAAGTTGATCCCTCTCAACTCATGTTAGATCTATGCTTAAGATAAATATATACTAGTGACATGGACACAGGTAGCAGCCATAAGGTACAAAGAGGAAGAGATGATTCACCACAAAGTAGGAGAGGAGATGAAAGTAGTGAAGCACCAAAACCACCAAAAGGATTTAAATATTATTTCTTAATCACAAAAATAATGAATGTCACATAACCTTTGAAATTCAAACAAGCTAATGGGCATAAAGAATGGAGAGACACATGCCAATCCTCATTTTGGCTAATGAAATTTCTATGTTTTTTGCCTTTAGTTTTAAAAAATGCTTATTATTGTTATTTATGAAAATATTCTCTCACATTTTGGCCATAAAAACACTTGACATATTTTTCGTAAATTTTAATTTTTGGAATTTCTTGAAAATAAATAATAACACTTGAGGTATTTTTCTTAAATTTTAATTTTTGGAATTTCTTGAAAATAAATGGATTGTAAAATGTAAAGTGCAATTTTAAGAAACTTCACAATTCATCATTCGTTATTATGTGTCGAGACAATCTGGGTTAAAATTGAAACATGTTTTTTTCTCCAAGGCATATCGAGATGGTGAAACACCTATTAAACTGAATCACAACTATTCCAGAGTTCCTAATCAATACATGGTCAACACGATAGACTACTAAAACATAGAACAACAAGCTAAGAATCATCTAGATTTGTGTTTTGTGCATTGAGTACATGATTTTAGTGATTTGGAGAGATATTTGGATCATCTTTGACTAACATCTATAATGAAAACATAGGTGATCAAGCGAACTACCACTAGTAAAAGAAAAATGAATAAAAATTAACATATGAATGATTGCATGGAGAACCAGCGAATCCAAAGGTATCTAAATTGAATGGAAGAGATGGACCAAACCAAGATCAAAGTATGATCAAGTTATTTTAGACACTAAAGAGTAGTATCCTAATACAAAAGTTGAATTAAGATTAGACATGGAAAAATTTTATTTTTTTATTAACAAAAGCTATTTTAGACATTAAAGAGTAATATCCTAATACAAAAATTGAATTAAGATTAGACATGGAAATTTTTTTATTTTTATTTTTATTAACAATAACCACTGGAATTTTTATTTAAATAATTTTTTTTTTAATAAATTCCCATCATTTAAATATTTCACTACAACCATTGAATTTGATAATGTCATTTGATTTTTCAAACACAACTACTGGTTATACAATTTCTATCTAAAATTTTCCATTCTATTATTTTGTGAAAAAAAACATTCTACATTTTGATTATGGAACATCCTCATAAAATTCTTTAAACATGTTCATATCTCACCCTAAAAGAAAAATGCTTAAATAAGATGAACTATAGTAACTTGAAAATCATTGAAGAAACATTATTTAATTGAATATAGCCTTGGATTTCAATACCATCTTGATTAAGAAATCCGCAAGCTAAGTTTCAATGTGTTGAAGGAAGTTAACATGAAAATATTGATCAACAGTGATCAACATCAAAAGCGCATTAGAAACAAGCATAATGGAAATAATCATATGAGAAAAACAAAATGAGCTTCCCCTGGAGAAACAAAGTGCTTGATATTTAAAAATGAAATACACCAAGAATGACATAACGAAAGGGAAACCATGACATAAACCCATCGAAAGAAGTGATAATATCGATGTGATAGTAACTTAAATACAGAAATACGAAAAACTGGAATGTTAAAAAGGCGAACAAATCTGATTTTATTCGCCTATTTTCAGTACACATTTAATTTGACCCCACGTCGGGCATAGATTTCCCCGGAGGATCCCCAAAGTCTTCTTCATAAAGGTCAACACCCCACAAAGTGCAAACCTTTTTCCACTCGCCAGAAGGGCTATCACACTCGATTAGCTCTATGTCATCCATATTTTCAGCATGGGTTTTCTCTGAACTACGAGCACGGGAACGGCAACTCAACTCCCAACGGATCTCTTGAAGCTTTTCCTTCCCCCAACTAAAAAACCTTCGACTTCCTCACTGTTTCCAAGAAATCCGGGCATAGAACTGCCAAGTTCCTCGTAGAGCTGTGGCAGATAACCATATTTTTGCCTAGAAGGTTGGCTTATAAGCTTCTCACCTTTATCACGGGGACGCGAAGAAGTGCCTTGCTCGCAATTTTCAACGTTGTAACTTCTTATAACCTGCTTACCTTTCTGACTGGGATGCAATGAAGTGCTTCTGTCCCTGATCGTTGCGAGTTGGTCGACCGGAGGAGAAATTATCCAATCATGCAGTGCCCAGTCCACATCTGTCCTTGTCCATTTGGCACCATCAAGCAACCTTCCCAGCTCTTTCCTGATAAATAGAAAGCGTTCGCTGTCGCTGTCAATATCATGGAGATGTTGGACGATTGAAGTTACCGATTCTTCGGTAAGCTGCCATTTGAGGCTTGAAAACATTTGCGCTTCATCTTTATAATATTGGCGTTGCTGTAATGCCTCCAGTATAGATCTTCGCCATTCATCTCCTTGATTTAAGCCGATTGGCACCAACCTCCGTGGTTCTGCATGCATTGCCCCCCCGGCTGTATGTTTTCGTTTCCTGGAGGCGAAGGAAGAGATTCATCATGCTCTCTGCCTGCTTGTGGCAAATATTCACTTTTCTGATCTCTGCTCGTATTTTCATTCTCTTCTTCCTTCCTGCTCGTCATTGTTCTTGTTGGCAGACAGTGCTAAGCTCCTCCACACAGCGAAATAGAGATGGGGAAGAAGATGGAAGCGGATACCTTGTGTTAAGCCATAATCCACACATTTATCTATGGATCATTTTCCTCATCCTTTTCGAGACCATTCACCTATGTTTTTAGGTTTTGCGAATTAGGGTTTTGCCGATGGAAATAGAATTTGACCCCGTACGAGGACAATTCTCGGTAAAACTAGATTAATTCATCGTAATATATCAAATATATTTGGTAATATTTTGAAAAAAGGTTATTTTATTTGTTTTTTTAATAGTTAGAACAATGTTGTGTTTTACTTATTTATTTAATAAAATTTATTTGTTTTTATGAATACTTAAAAGTAATTAGGTTTTATGTATTTTTTAAAATAATTATGTTGATAGATGTTATTTCATAATTTTTGTAATTATTAGATGGTAATTATGAAGATATATATGGTATATTAAGTAATTATTTTGACAAGCGTGTGTATTTTAATTATTTATATATTATTGAAAGTAATTATGTTGATACGCGTGTTTAGTTTAGCTATTTTATGTATTTTTTATTAATATTGTTGATAGTCGTGTTTATTTTAATTGTTTCATATATTTTTAAAAGTAATTATGTTGATAGATGTGTCTACTCTACCTATATTATGTATTTTAATTGTTTCATATATTTTTCAAAGTAACTATGTTGATCGGCGTGTCCACTCTACCTACATTATATATTTTTTTATGTAATTATGTTGATAAGCGTGTTCATTTTTACTTGTTTATTATATTTTAATTGTTTATTAAGTAATTGTTTTGATAAGCGTGTATATTTTGATTATTTATATATTTTTAAAAGCAATCATGTTGGTAGGCGTGTCTACTCTACCTATATTATGTATTTTAATTATTTCATATATTTTTAAAAGTAACTATGTTGATAGGCGTGTCCAATCTACCTACATTATATTTTTTTATGTAATTATGTTGATAAGCGTGTTCATTTTACTTGTTTAATATATTTTTAAAAGTAATTATGTTGGTAGGCATGTCTACTCTACCTACTTTATGTAATTTTTTATGTAATTATGTTGAGAGGCGTGTTAATTTTACTTGTTTTATATATTTTAATTGTTTCATATATTCTTAAAAGTAATTATGTTGATAGGCATGTCTAGTTTACCTATTTTATGTATTTTTTTTATTTTTTTATGTAATTATATTGATAGTTGTGTTTATTTTAATTGTTTCATATTTTTTAAAAGTAATTATGTTGATAAGCATGTCTAGTTTACCTATTTTACGTATTTTTTTTATTTTTTTATGTAATTATATTGATAGTTGTGTTTATTTTAATTGTTTCATATATTTTTAAAAGTAATTATGTTACCTGCTTTATGTATTTTTTATGTAATTATGTTAATAGGCATGTTCATTTTACTTGTTATATATATACTTTTAGTAATTGTGTTGGTAGGTATATATTTTTAAAAATAATTATGTTACCTACTTTATGTATTTTTTTGATGTAATTATGTTGATAGGCCCGTTCATTTACTTGTTTTAT